>CM028689.1:23830742-23964812 GCA_016771965.1 Brassica carinata
TGTGGATGTTGTGTAGGTGAAGGCGGAGAGGATGAAAGCTAGGGCGGAGGAGAAGTTAGCGAACAAGCTGGCCGCGACAAAGAGGATAGCAGAGGAAAGGAGGGCTAACGCGGAGGCGAAGCTGAACGAGAAGGCGGTGAGGACATCGGAGAGGGCTGATTATATAAGGAGAAGTGGCCACTTGCCTTCTTCTTTCTCCTTTAAAATTCCCTCTTTCTCTCTATGTTGGTAGCCACTAGTTTGTGTTTACTTATTGATCTCATTATTGCCTTTAGAATGTAACCGTGTATGGATTTAGTGATGCAATAACTAACGGCTTTGTCTGGGGAAGTAGATATAATAGAAGAGAAAGTTTGGAGAGATGGATAACGGTGTTAGCAAAACTAACATAGATTATTATTAGAAAGGTAGTAACAAGTCTTGTCAACTTGGAAGCTCCAACTCTTAACCCTCCCCTCTTGTGAGCCACTTAAAACTGTAGAATCCTTCTAGCTAATGCTTCTCATCCAGACCTAAAACTTTGCTAGCACATAAATTATCTTAGGTGGAAAGTTCCCTCAAGCCTTTTGTCAGTTCTAACTTTTCTTAATGAACCATAATATCCTTGGAAAACGTCTTTTAGGATAGAATACAAAGGAACAGAAAAAAAAAACACATGCTAAGGTTTAGTTGAGCACGTTTTGAATTATGCACACTAAAACAAAAAGATCTACATAGATAATGATTGTTGCACAACCAACTTAGTCCAGTGGTTAACAAAGCTCAGAGAAAGTTGAAGGGATTAAGATTTGTGATTTTTTTTTTTGCATATTGGTTTCAGTTGTTTTTGGTTATTAATTTTGTATGTGTTCAAGCAGCTGATCTAAATATTTTCACCAATTTGGGTGTTCTTGCAGAAAGAACATATTTAATGGAGAAGAGTGCATCTCTCATTTTTCTAGGTATGGGTGTTGTGGAGAATTGCTAAAATGAAAGAGACAAAGAAAACCATTACCATTTGAAAAGAAAACCATTACCAATAATTTGAAATGATATTAAATGTAAAATTTAAAGGGGTCAAAATTAAATTCATATATTTAACCAAGAGCTCTTGGTCTAGCGGTAATGGAACTCCAGCTGGAGTGTCCGCTCACCTTCCCGCCTATAACCGTGCGTGTCCGGATGGAAAGCCTCGTGGAGATTAGTCTGGGCTTACCGTGTGGGATCTCCACGTATATAAAAAAAAATCATTACCAATAATTTGAAATGATATTAAATGTTGAATTTAAAGAGGTCAAAGTTGAAGTCAAACACTGATTTAAGAACCTAGACACATAATTCATTAGTATGATATGTGAAATTATATTTTTTAGGAAAAGTTGCAAACCAAACATACAATTAGTATCATAAGAAATCTAACCATTGAGAAAGAAAATAATGTATTTAATCTTCAGTTAGCATATAATATTTAACTTAAATTATTATCAGATTTTATTTTTATATTGTATTATTTTCAGTATATAATTCATATATCTATTTATTGTTTTTTCAAAATAAATTATTACTTAGAGGCAAATTTCCATAAAACAACCTCATTAAATTTTGTTAAGCTTTTTAACATGCAAACCTTTTTGCTATCCAATTTAATAATTTAATTAATTATTTTGTTCATTTAATACATTAATTTTTTTTTTTTTTGAAATCTGGCCTACTGTCTTTTAAAATTGTGTTAACTTTACTATTCAAACTATCTCATTTAATTAAAAATTAATAAGTTCAAATATATTTATAATTAAAAAATGTTAAAAGTTTCTATTTTTTGTCAGTTTCTAATTTTATTTTAAATTTTAGGAATTAAAAAACTAAATTGTGGATAACCGACTACAATAAAAAAATCGAGGGCAATTTTCTCAAATAGTTATTTTTAAATTTTTATGGATAAATAATTTTTTTTTATTTTAATTTTTTTAATATTTATTTTTTACGTTTTTAAATTTGAAACTTTATCCCAAAACTCCATCTTTTTAACTTTAAACCCTAGGTTGATTAGTTAACTGTAGGTATTTTTACCCTTTAAAAAAATGTATTTTAGTAATTTTATTCATTGAAAACTATTTTTATGACAAAAACTTAAAAATATTATTTTAGAGAATTTCTCAAAAAATCAATCAGACACAAGAGAAACAAGGTTTAGGGGCATCTTTTAGCAATGCAAATAAAACAGAGGTGTACAATACTAAAAACTGATACAAGAGAACTAAAAATCGATAACTAATTTACGAATACATCCTTAAAGCTCCCGACTCGAGAGACGCCTCTCTTTTGTCTCCTCTCCGCCATTGCTCGTCCCCTCTCGACGGTATCCACCCGTACTACATCCTCAACCGGAGCTTTGCATCCATCTCTACTTCACATATATCTTCCCTTCTCTTCCTCGCTATCCAGCAGGTCTCGCTTTCAATTTCTAGGGTTTCGCGGTTCAGATCACAAGCTCTGCTTTCAATTCAAAACCGATTCAATCACACGAGTGGCTGCTTCTTCCGGCGAAACCTCGAGATTCAGTCTCTGCGATTCTGAATTTGAGCACGGTTAGTCACTTTAGCTTTGATTTCGTGGAATTGAAACTGTCTATATGACGGCTGGGAGGAATATTAGGTATCCTGATCATGAACTGAGAGGCCGCCAAGAGTCGAATTCTAGATTTTCGAGGCGTGATAGTGTTTACTCAAACGAGAGTTGTGAACGTGCGAGCAACGGTGCTGTTGATAGTGAAAAGGGACGGGTTAGTAATTTAAGACACGAGGATAGCGGTAAAGATAGAGGTATGATGAGGTCCGGAGCTGTTAACAGTAGGGAAGCCTTTGTTGATCGTGGACCTAAAAGATGTGGGCTTTCAGTTTCAGCTAGGTCTGTGGATAGGGAACCGGGCGAGCTCTCTAGCGAGAGTGGCTCTGATGAGTCTGAATCTGTGGTGAAAGGTAATGGAGATGTGAAGCAGGTGGAGGATATAGCTCAAAATCCTGTAGAGAAGAAGAGAAAGTTTTCACCAATAGTATGGGACAGAGATGAAAAACCTTTGGAGGCCACCCCTCTTCCTCCCCCACCTCCACTTGTTAAGAGGTCAAGCCAGTCACCTACTGTCAACTGTGTTGCTAGCTCTCGTTTTCCTCCTGAACAGAGTAACATGCATGAAGATCCTAAGCAAGTTGGTCTTCTTGAGGTTTCTGCTCCTACTTTGCCATCTCCGGTAGAGGTATCTTCTTCGTGCGTGGTGGAACAATCATCAAATGCTGGGAAGGATGGAAAACAAGAGGATGCAACGCACCAGGATGAGGAGGAAAACATGCCAACAAGGCATATATCATCCTCTAGGTGGGCTGCTGGTAATAGTTCTCCGACTGACGAGGGTGAAATAGTAGAATTGGAAATAGATAAAAGGAGGAAGAAACTACTTCAGGGCAGATTGCCCAATAAGTCTTTAACGCCTGAGGCTGGGGAGTCTGTGAGGGAAGGTTGTAGATCATCTGATTCCGATGAAAGGAGACACCATTCTTTGCCGGGAAGCAGAGATGATTTTGAGGAAAAAACTGCTGTTAAGGGTGACTATATGGAAATAGATGAGGTGGAACGCAGAAGAGGAAATACTAGCGACAGTCTTACTGAAACAGATTCTGATGACGAATATATTAGCCATGAGACACCTGAACCTGCTGGTCCTCCATTGAGAAGTATAAACATGCTCCAGGGTTGTCGAAGTGTTGATGAGTTTGAGAGATTAAATAAGATAGATGAAGGCACTTATGGTGTTGTTTATAGTGAAAAGGGACGGGTTAGTAATTTAAGACACGTGGATAGCGGTAAAGATAGAGGTATGATGAGGTCCGGAGCTGTTAACAGTAGGGAAGCCTTTGTTGATCGTGGACCTAAAAGATGTGGGCTTTCAGCTAGGTCTGTGGATAGGGAACCAGGTGAGCTCTCTAGTGAGAGTGGGTCTGATGAGTCTGAATCTGTGGTGAAAGATAATGGAGCTGTGAAGCAGGTAGAGAATAGAGCTCAAAGCCCTGTAGAGAAGAAGAGAAAGTTTTCACCCATAGTATGGGACAGAGATGAGCAGGACAAAAGTTCTTTGAGAAGAAATGAAAAACCTTTGGAGGTCACCCCTCTTCCTCTTCCTCTTCCTCCTCCACCACCACTTGTTAAGAGGTCAAGCCAGTCACCTACTGTCAACTGTGTTGACAACTCTCCTTTTCCTCCTACACAGAGTAACATGCATGAAGATCCTAAGCAAGTTGGTCTTCTTGAGGTCTCTGCTCCTACTTTGTCATCTCCGGTAGAGATATCTTCTTCGTGTGTGGCGGAACAATCATCAAATGCTGGGAAGGGTGGAAAACAAGAGGATGCAACGCACCAGGAAGACGAGGAAAACATGCCAACAAGGCATATATCATCCTCTAGGTGGGCTGCTGGTAATAGTTCTCCAACTGACGAGGGTGAGATTGTAGAAGTGGAAATAGATAAAAGGAGGAAGAAACTACTTCAGGGCAGATTGCCCAATAAGTCTTTAACGCCTGAGGCTGGGGAGTCTGTGAGGGAAGGTTGTAGATCATCTGATTCCGATGAAAGGAGACACCATTCTTTGCCGGGAAGCAGAGATGATTTTGAGGAGAAAACTGCTGTTAAGGGTGACTATATGGAAATAGATGAGGAGGAACGCAGAAGAGGAAATACTAGCGACAGTCTTACTGAAACAGATTCTGATGACGAATATATTCGCCATGAGACACCTGAACCTGCTGGTCCTCCATTGAGAAGTATAAACATGCTCCAGGGTTGTCGAAGTGTTGATGAGTTTGAGAGATTAAATAAGATAGATGAAGGCACTTATGGTGTTGTTTATAGAGCGAAGGATAAGAAGACAGGTGAAATTGTGGCATTGAAGAAGGTGAAGATGGAAAAAGAAAGAGAAGGCTTTCCGTTGACTGCTCTTCGGGAAATTAACATACTTCTTTCTTTTCATCACCCTTCAGTAGTCGATGTTAAAGAGGTGGTTGTGGGTAGTAGTCTTGATAGCATTTTTATGGTGATGGAATATATGGAACATGATCTTAAAGCATTGATGGAGACAATGAAGCAGCGTTTCAGTCAAAGTGAAGTTAAATGCTTAATGCTTCAACTTTTAGAAGGCGTCAAGTATCTTCATGACAATTGGGTGCTTCATCGAGATTTGAAAACATCTAACCTGCTTTTTAACAATCGGGGTGAGTTGAAGATATGTGACTTTGGTTTGGCTCGGCAATACGGCAGCCCGCTGAAGCCATATACTCATCTGGTTGTTACGCTTTGGTACAGGTAAACCCCGTTTACCCTTTTCTAGTTAAACATGGAGGTTTCTTGATTTGGTAATTTAGTTCCAGTGACTTTGCCGTAAATTTTGGCCATCATTATTATAGCATCAAGAGAGTCTTGAGGTTGACTTACATCTTTATGTTTCCACTTTTGAGTATAGTTTCATTATATGCTAGCCTAGCTGTTAAATGCTAATGCTTTTGCGGTTTGGACATCACATATAATGGCCCATTCATAACCAGACATATTAGGAAATATTCATCCTTCGGCTTTATTTTCTTGTTTTGTTCCTTGGGTTGACTCTCCCTTTTTTATAGAAAATAATCACATCCTCCCGGACCAAGCTCAATGACTGCATTTATTTTCCCAGGGCACCTGAACTTCTCTTGGGAGCGAAACAATATTCTACAGCGATTGACATGTGGTCACTGGGTTGTATCATGGCAGAACTATTAGCTAAGGCGCCATTATTCAATGGTAAAACTGAGTTTGATCAACTTGACAAGGTATTTCAAACACAGGTTTTGACGTGGATTTCCAGCAATCCAAGCACATTCAGCTTATAAAGAATTGCTTCTTTTAATTTACAGATTTTCAGAGTCCTGGGTACTCCCAATGAATCAATTTGGCCTGGATTCTCCAAGCTGCCTGGAGTCAAGGTCAACTTCGTCAAGCATCAGTAAGTGTTTGTAATATTCAGCTGTTATGCAAGCATACCCTTCGTATAAATTTGCTGAAACTCTCTATTGTTCTCAGTTTCTAATTTTATTTTAAATTTTAGGAATTAAAAACTAAATTGTCATTGTTTGTCTAAACCTTTGAAAAAGCATTTGCGAGTGACTTGTGTAAGCTTTTTATGAATCAGCCTGCTCTTGTTGAATCAATGAAAGCTTTATCTTGCATTTGTGCATGTGCATCCACTCCACGATTTTGATATTTTGCAATGATTTTAGCCGGGAATAGCAATATTCAATCTGTATCAATATTCAATCTGTATCAATATTCAATCTGTATCAATATTCAATCTGTATCAATATTCAATCTGTATCAATATTCAATCTGTATCAATATTCAATCTGTGTAGCTCTTTCCCGGAGACATGTCACGATACTAGTAATGGTGCAGCAAGCGGGTCATTTTCAAAAGAGTTAAAACCTATCCCAGATTTTGTACATATACCAATAATTTCACATGCAACTTGCTGGAGTGCTTTGGTAATCTATAGCCAAGTGTTTAAAGAAAGAACACACGAGAAGTGCATTGTGGTGGCGATCCATATTCGAGATGCTAAAACAACAGTTTATAAGACCGTGTAACAAGGTTCCTACGAGTATGTAGTAGTGCTAAAACCTCATAAAAAAAAGCTAATTATACACACTAGACGTAAACAAATTTAAGAGAAGCCTGTTGTGTCCAGTTTCTTCTCATATCAATTGCAAAATTTACTATATGACAAAAAAGGGTAAAACCTGTTTATGATACACCGTCATTCAGGACTGAAAACTATAGTCTTCCCAAGTACAAAGGTAACGAGAGAGAGCTCAATGAAGAATATTGTGTTTATTAGATGCCTGTCTACTGTCCACCCGAATATCGTTATCCCTCCTGGATTCATCTGCAGATACAACACTGCAACAACAAATCATCTATAATTAGCCATCATGCCTTGTTTAAATGCAAACATCGTAAAAAGAAAAAAAGGACATACATAATCATCTCACCAAAAGCTTGTCTTTTATGGTATGCAGACATGGACATGTATGAAGGAAAGTGGCTGTTATTACTATTAGCAGGCATCCTCATGTTGTGATCCATTGACTCCACATCGCTTTCCGAACGTGAAATCTGAAAGGAGATGGGTGGATTCGTGGTGGCCTCCAAGTGAGCTCCACTAGGAGAAGTCCTTATTTGAGTTGCATCCGTAGATGAGCAAGACATTATAGCATGCCATTTACTTGCAACCGATGCTATCGCTTGAGCTCTGTGAGATATCTTCGTTGCTGCGTGCAGACATAAAATGATTCCTACAACTTGGACCACCGCCGAGACCTGAACACATAAAACCATCCCAAGCTTTTAACCTCACCAGAAACCAAAGAAGAAACAAAAGGTTTGACTCACCGCGAAATCACCTCCGTTTATATACGTGATACGTCCGCTATACGCGGTGGTCTGGAAAAGCGTGGTAAACTGACTAACCGTGACGACCAGAAACTGTAGAAGCAGAAAGATGCGGAACCTGTGGCTTATCTTAGAGAGGTAATGGCGCAAACGGATGTGCTCGTAGATGAAAAGAGATCTCAGACTCGCCGTCCAAGAGCTTTGCGTAGTCTTCGAAGTGAATAGTGAGCTTTTCTTGCTTTACCACAATTAAGGGAGATAACCTATTCTTTTCACCTACAATCCTCGTAATCAACTCGGTGTTTCTTTTATTATGTATTATTGACATTGCGATTGCAAGAAACACTGGTGTTGCTGTTGAGGTGACAGTCTTGTCTTTGAAGAAGAGAGATGGTTGCCGATGAATCTCTACAAGGTACTACATAGTCTTTAATGTTTGTAGGGTTATACTTTGCCTTTTGATTTTGTTTCCCTCCCAAAGTGTATAAATAGTTCCTCAAGATCAGGTGGTTGCTTTGAATTCCTTTTATACTTTAATCGCCTAGGAGCCCAACCCTGCAAATAAAGTAAATCCTGGGTTCTCGTAACACCGTTTAGTAAACCATCCTAAGTCCTTGAAACGCTTTGTTAGGCTCTCATTCGTAAAACTAAATTGTCATTGTTTGTTCAACCTTTAAAAGAAGCTTTTGCTAGCAAGTTATTATAAGTTTTTTTTTTATTAACCAGCCAGCTCTTCTTGAATCCTTGAAAGCTGTATCTTGCATGTGTACATGTGCTCATTCCACGATTTTGAAATTTTACCATGATTCTAGCCGGGAATGGCAGTATTCAAGCTGTAACTCTTGCCCAGAGACATATCATGACACTTACTAATGGTGCTCCAAGCGGGTCATTTTCAAAAGAGTTAAAACCTATCCCAGATTTTGTACATATACCAATAATTTCACATGCAACTTGCTGGAGTGCTTTGGTAATCTATAGCCAAGTGTTTAAAGAAAGAACACACGAGAAGTGCATTGTGGTGGCGATCCATATTCGAGATGCTAAAAACAACAGTTTATAAGACCGTGTAACAAGGTTCCTACGAGTATGTAGTAGTGCTAAAAACCTCATAAAAAAAAAGCTTATTATACACTAGACGTAAACAAATTAAAGAGAAGCCTGTTGTGTCCAGTTTTCTTCTCATATCAATTGAAAAATTTACTATATGGCTAAAAAGGGTAAACCTGTTTTATGATACACCTATGTCATTCAGGACTGAAAACTATAGTCTTCCCAAGTACAAAGGTAACGAGAGAGAGCTCAATGAAGAATATTGTGTTTATCAAATGCCTGTCTACTGTCCACCCGAATATCGTTATCCCTCCTGGATTCATCTGCAAATACAACACTGCAACAACATTCATCTATAATCAGCCATCATGCCTTGTTTGGATGCAAACATCGTAAAAAAAGAGTCAACACAATCATCTCACCAAAAGCTTGTCTCTTGTGGTATGCGGACATGGACATGTAAGAAGGAAAGTGGTTGTTATTATTAGCAGGCATCCTCATGTAGTGATCCATTGACTCCACATCGCTCTCAGAATGTGAAATCTGAAAGGAGATAGGTGGATTCGTGGTGGCCTCCAAGTGAACTCCACTAGGAGAAGTCCTTATCTGAGTTGCATCTGTAGATGAGCAAGACATTATCGCATGCCATTTACTTGCAACTGATGCTATCGCTTGAGCTCTGTGAGATATCTTTGTTGCTGCGTGCAGACACAAAATTATCCCAACAACTTGGACTACCGCCGAGACCTGAACACATAAAACCATCCCAAGCTTTTAACCTCACCGTATAACAAGAAACCAAAGAAGAAGAAACAAAAGCTTGACTCACCGCGAAATCACCTCCGTTTATATACGTGATACGTCCGCTATACGCGGTGGTCTGGAAAAGCGTGGTAAACTGACTAACCGTGACGACCAGAAACTGTAGAAGCAGAAAGATGCGGAACCTGTGGCTTATCTTAGAGAGGTAATGGCGCAAACGGATGTGCTCGTAGATGAAAAGAGAGATCTCAGACTCGCCGTCCAAGAGCTTTGCGTAGTCTTCGAAGTGAATGACTTGCAAGTTGCAGACCAGATGAAACATGGCACTTGCAGCTAGAAAGATAGTGCTTAAGTAAGTCCATGACATGATCATAGACAAGAGAATCAAAACAGAGAGCCATGGCTGGTCATGAGGTACGTATAGCATCCTAATAATCTCTCGAACAGCCTTTAGTCCGAAACAGGGGAGAGACCAAAGTGCAAGCAGTCTCACAGAGTTCTGTAATAATGGAAACAAAAAAAAGGTTTCAGCGTTCAGACCAAAACAGGGGAGAAAGACCAAAGTACAAGCAGTCTCACAGAGTTATGTAGTAAAGGAAAAACATAAAAAAAGTTTCAGCTTTCCGACAAGCCATGATCTAACACAGAGTTCTGTAATAAGGAAACACAAAAAGAATTCAACTTTCCGACAACCCATGATCTGATCTATCACAGAGTTCTGTAATAACGAAAAACAGCAAAGGTTTCAACTTTCCGACAACCCATGAACTGTCAGAGTTCTGTAATAAGGAAAATAAACAAAAAAAAGTTTCAACTTTCATGCAACCCACGATCTGTCACAGAGAATCTGAACCAAAGATAGAAAGAATCACCGAGATTTGCTGAATATACTGAGCCTTGAGCCGTCCCATGCGACCACTGAGCTGATCAACGAAGAGAAACTTTCGAATCCCATGCTTTCTCAAGTTATGAGAAACGCAAAGCAGAGAGACGCCAGCTAAACACGCCTGCGAGACGACGATGTTGAGCTCGAAGCTCTTGTACTGATACTTCTCGCAGTCTTTGCAATGCCCTAGCTCCAACACTGTCACCGGAATCACCAGGCCTACCGTTAAAAACACGATCCAAGACAAGACGAGGCTTCGCGTGGAGGATTGGTTGAACCCAAGGAGAGTAAGAAAGGTCTCGAGCCATTGGAGGGTTTGACCGAGGTCGTCGTCTTCGTCCTCGACGACGCCGGAGAGAGGTTGTTGTTGCTCTTGATCGTGATTTGAATCGAGCAACGGCGTTTCGGGTGGTTGATCACTCGACATCAGAGAGTGAATAAGCTTACAGAAGAAATTCACCGCAAGGGGAAACATCGGAGCTCGTCGATGGCGGCTTCGATCTCATTTAAAATCGCCTGCTGCATGATGATCTCTCGGCTCAGATCGACGGTTGTGAATCATTCCGATTAATCTGAAATCGGGAACCGGAAAAAATTAAATTAAGAAATTGTAATAATCCAAGAATCGAGGGATTGGCATTTAGCGCTGTGACTTACACTGGGAGGAAGTTTATAAAATTAGTTTCTCCGTTGTGTCTTTTAAGCCGTTAGATTGAAGATTAAGTTTCAACGGTCGATCATGGTGGATGAGGAACATAATTGATACAGTGAGACCAGTACCACCTGATTATTCATTTGGGATAAATTTTCCTTTCTTTATAGTATTTGCTGATTTTCACTTCGTAATAGTAAATCACCGTTTGATTTGGGTTGACAAAACAAGTATATACATGGTTTCTTTTTGTTAAATATGATAGCATTTCCCCTATTAATGGTGTTAAATTAAAAAAGATATCCTATTAATTATGACAAATATTATGATGTATGATCTGCAGATAATATTCCGATTCGATTTTTTATAATCTCGCCAACGTATGGTTTCTCAAGTTTTTCTTTGTTTATTTGTTAAAACTTAGAAGCAGGCCATCATAAAGTTCAAAGTCTGCAAATCGTGGGTTGTTTAAGTCTTCGAGAATCAGATCCCAGCTCTTAAACAGTTAAACTATTCAGCATATCAGTATTACTATTATTTTCTTACGTCGTCCGGAAAAAATAAAGTAAACACTAATAGCGAGGAACACGAAGCCCATATCTAAACGCAGCTAAAAAATCTGCTAGTAAATGTCACATGATTCACATATTTTTCCCCAAATAAACTTTATCTGCTTCCAGAAATTGATTTGAGATAAGATTATGCTATTAAAATACGGGTTAGGTGACATGATCAAATTTATTGTTGGTTGGAATTATAGTTCAATCAGGAATCGTTGAAAAGCTACTGCGACTACAAAGACAGCACAAGATGACAAGAATCATGCATAGTGGTTTGTGTAGACTGTTCTGGTTGTGTTTATTGATTGCAATTTGGTTTAAAGTGTCGCTAGTTTATTAAATATGATAATGATATTACCGTTCATTAATTTTTATCACATGTATTAAAGTAGTAACAGTCATTTTCTCCTTTTCTCCTTTTCTTTTAATACATCTAGCTTTAGTTGCGGCTGGTCGCCCAGTCCTGAAACTGTATAAGGATGAAGCTTTTATGTACAGTTGATAAGTTATTTATCTAATTAAAACTTTAAAAGTGCCAAGTTTTGTTTAAAATATAGTATTTTATTTGTAACACGAGTGAATCATTATCCAACCCAATATCATTATCTCCACAAATATGGGCCAGTGGGCCGGACAAAAAAGGTCCGAAGATAGAAGGAAGAAAAAGCATAACCGCTGATTCAAAAACCGCTGTAGCTGAAATCAAGATTAACCGCTCACTTTCCTTTGACGCTAAAGCAGGTACGTATAAAATGTTCAAACCCAGCATAACCAAAGTAAAAAAGAAAACAAAAAAAAATATCTACAAAATTTTCACAAAATATATTTTCATCTCAATCTGCACTAGCATTCAATCCTCAAAAGATGGTATTTAATTCTCTATCTGTTCCTACTCTCTTGCCATGTTTTTTTTTTTTTGAAAAAGAACTCTCTTGCCATGTTGGTTAATATTACAATGTATATACATTTTAGCAGGACCAACCAGCGAGAAGGAGGCGAAGACCTCGACCTCTTCAGACCTCTGGTGCTACGATACTCGCCACGTCTCGCGTCGTTTACACAAGAACCAAGACTTCGAAGAATCCAGCCTCTTTCCTTGTCCAGAAACTCTTCCAGCTCGTTCTCTTCTTCTCGTCCATGACAACTCCCTTTCATCGCCACCTTCTCGCCATTCTCTCCGTAGCCGACGATCACATCCTAGCGTTGCAAGAAACGGTCGAAGCATACTTCCCTTCTTCCACCTTCGCCTTCCTCAATATCTCCGACTTGCTGATCGCATCAGAGTCTCTTCCCGAGAAACTAGACACGGTTCTTGAGAGGCTTCCATGTTTGATGAGCAGAGCCGCGTGGCTAGACTGGATCCTGATCCACGCCATTTATTGCCTCGATTCTCTCGTGAACGTGTTGGGACGTTGGAGAGATAAGAACAAGGGGGCAAATGAGAAAGATATCACGGTGGATAGGAGTTTCAGCAGAACAGGATCAAACTATGAAGAGGAGGAGGAAGAAGAGAAGATGAAGTTAGGGGACGATGAGGGAAAAAAAGTGACGTACAAGGAAGCGTTACAGAGAGGAAGCAGCGGAGAAGATGGTGGAGGAAGCACAGGTCGTAGCAGCAGCAGTGGCGGCGGCGATCCTATTATGGAAATGTTTGAGAACGGTTGGATCACGAAGCCCATCAAAAGAAGTAGCAGAAGCGCTGATTCGCTCACATGCTCTCGTTCTGATTCCTACGAAACCACTACATGAGATGTCCTTTTAACTCTGTCTTTTTTTTTTCTTCTGTAGCAATATAAGGATGGTTGGTTACACAACAGCAACAACAACACAAACCAATAAACTATATTGTCCTAGTCAACTTTTGTAACTTTTTATGTTCATATCTTTGTAATTATCATATTTACCACAATCTTTGTGTGTGTTTGTATAAAACATAGAAACATAATAGGCTTGTAATTAAGGATGCTTTGAAAAGAGGCTTGTGTTGTTATGTTAATATTGATGGTCCCTAAACATCATCATTAGAAGCTTCTGAGACTTCTCTCTGCCTCTAGAAGTTCCGTTCACTGAGATTGACACTAAAGATGGTATCACACCTTCTTGAAGCACCATCTGGATATAAGACTCTCTCTTCCACTGAATAGAATCAAAAGGCATGAAACAGCTTGCTCTTGCTCTGTCGTGTCAGCCATGTCTAGCACAGTTGCTAGACTGCTGATCATGCCAATTTACCACCTTGTTAAAAACCTTAGTATAAAAACATGTTGCATCTTGAGGTGTCTTAATTCTCCGTGCACCAGTAAACCAGTATTTGTTGGATTAGGAAAATTTGGTTTTTCTAGATAAGTATGTATTCCTATAGAAAAAAAAAATTGGGTTTTGAGGCTGCTATAAATACGGGTCTAAGGGTTTGTAAGTTTATTCATTCACATAATAATAAGAAACCCTAAACGGGTATTTGCTTCAATACGTTTTTGTTCTCTTTTGCTTTCTTCGAGTTAATACGCGTTTGTTCACAACAAAACACTTGGAGAAAAGACTACACCAAACAAAAAAGAGTATCGATTCCACAGTCAAGGGGATCATGGCAAAGATCAGGTAGACCGAGTGGTCCTTGAATATGGCTGCACCACCTTAAATTTGTAGTCATGGTGAAAATGTACGTAAATTGATCAGAAGTCTTTTAGTGTAAATTGGAGATATGATTCAAAAGTCCACTATATCACGGATATGATGGCAGTCAATTTTACAATATACTTGATTGTTCATGAAAGATTTAATTCGAGGTAATGTAAATATCTGCTTGATTGTTGCAATGCATGATGATAGGTGTGAGGAGTCTTGATTCCGAGATCCTGAACAAGAGTCTTAAGCCATATGAGTTCATCAGTAGTGTTTGTCATGGTTTAATGGTCAGCTTCAATGCTCGACCTTGAAACAAATTTTTACTTCTTGCTCTTCCAAAGTGACAAGATTCTCACCAACAAATGTGCAGCAGCAGAAATAAATTTCATGTCAACCTTATTTCTAACCCGATTAGCATCACAATAGCAGTAGTTTCAGTGTGTTCATTCTTCTGCCTCCAAATCCCTTTGAATATCCGATGATTTTCCTTTATGACAACCTCCGAAACTAACTAGAAAATTACAATTCAAAAAACATTAAGAAATTAACCTAAGAGCTTTAGTAGTTTTTTTTCTCAGGACGTGAAGATGATTGAGAAATTGGCAAAAATAAAGCCACTTCATATAGGTACGGCCACTTCCAACGCTGAGTTGTAGTGAGACATCTAACTTACTAAAAAATAAAATGTATATGTCGGAAAGAAGCCCAAGTTTGATTAAGCAGTTTAAAAAAAAAACTAAAATCTCAATAATTAATAAGATAATTAAGACAATATTAATATTTTAGCATTTAAGAACCTCAAACGCGCGTATTATACCGTTGATGTTTCTGTAAGAAGGTCGGTGATAGGTTGATAAAAACAAAGAGGGTCGGTGATAGATGAGGTCCTGGTGCGAAATCGGGAGAAAATGTGCCCATGCTTTAAATGGACCCAATTAAACTTACAAATGAGTTTTGCATCAAGGATGGAAAAAGAGACAACAAGTCATTAATATTGAGACTGGGAACCCAAATACTTTTTCGTTCTTTTTTGTCGAGGTGGTAACATATAGTTAACGATCATGAGCTAACATGAAATTATTCTGATAACATTGTTTGATACAGCTTATTAACTTATAAAGAAATCTCAAAATACCTAGAGATTATATAAGTGTTCCTGATAACAAGCATAAGAACAGAAAAGGTCTCCATTAGATGTCTTTATCTTTATTTTGTAAGGACAATGCCTTCCGCAAGTTTTGCATATAGGTCGAGTTGGATAAGTGTTTGGAAGATAATGAATCGTTTCTTTGTCCGATGTAACAACAGTTTGTCCGGATTTCATATACGGATCCCTTCCCAATAGACAGTCGACGTGGAGGGTGACTTCACACTCGTTGCAGGCATATAATCCTTCCCGCGGAATTACATCTTTTTCGCATATTTCGCACCAGTAAAGTTCATCATCATCTGCATGTTCTTTGTACGAAAAAACGAGCAAATGCTCATCATGCTTGTACCTTAATTTATGTGGAAGAGTGGCACAACGAAAACACAGAACAAAACTGCATTCAACACAATTAAAAGGTTGTCTCTGCCATGATTGACAAATGGAACACCACATGCTTGTGTATTCACCAAAAGTTATGAACAAGAGATGTGGATGAGAGTAATGATTAAACGGCTCACAAATAGAAGCACACAGCGTGTCTAGCTTCCAATCACACCCCTCGATCGGACACACATACGCGAAACCGCATGAGTTACGGTCACATTTCGTACACATGAAGCAACTTGTGGTATACGCGAGCTCTAGAATCAATGGATGAACATGTAGCATAAATTGTTTCACCCGGGGAAGATATGCACATGATTCATGTATAATGAAATCGCATGATTGCATACAACGATACACATTACCATCACCGTAGAACGGAAGCATGCACGCTTGACAATGCTTGTTTTCATCATGGAATTGTTTTTCAAGTTTTATTTGATGACAAGGATGACCCTGATGCAGTATAACTCCATCACCTTTATCTTCAAATATTTTAGTATTTTCATATGTTTCTTCAGGCTCTCCTTCAAGTTCTTTCCCGTCGGATACGTCACCTCGTAGTGCACATCTAGAGTGCATTGCATAAACGCATCCTTTCACACAAGAATATTCTCCGTAGTTTATGTCTATCTTTTGATAACAAACTCCACAATCAGCCGACTCCTTGAAAGGGTTACTAGGAGTAAAAGCGAGACGGTGATTATGACGAGATACCTTTATAACATATGGTAAGTCGATACACCTTTTATGAACAAGGAAATCACATAGGAGACATGTGTATAATAAGTGAGAATAATTATCATCCACCAATCCACAAACATCACAAGCCAAAGTAGATTTCCTGGGAAAGTAATGGAGGGTATGCTTGTGCCTTTTAGGATTGTCTATAGTAAGGGATGTTGGTTCTCTCGAGCAAATAATATGAAGTGCAAAATCGCAAACAAGGCAATAGTATAATAGACAAGAAAAAGTACCATAATATTGACAAGAAAAACATCTTGAATTAGGGTATTGCTCAAACCAGAGAAGTTGAAGAGGATGCTTTGGATGACCAGAGGAATGGTAAATAGAAGGAGACTCAACACATTCTTTGTGATATGCACCATTACAGTAGCTGCAGAAGTAATAGGTATCTGTTTCGATCGCCATGTGACAATTTTCGCAAATATTGTATAATATTTCTTCACCCTCTTTTTTGCTGCAATGAAATAGAGAATGGAGATTATTGGAATTTTCGTTGAAACAGGAAGTTTTGACTATGCGATAGTTGAACTGAAAGCTTTGTCCGCTAATTTTTGCCGGTTTGGTATGCTTTTTCTTTTCATATCGTTCTTTTGGGCACAAGAGATGGCATGAACGAACTTGGTTAAGAGGATCCATGGGTTAGGTTATTATTTTGGTCTGAAGATTTAATGTTTACTTATTACAACAACTAATATGGTATATATATACACTGGAAAATAGTTTATATGTTTACAACAGCATATCACGCCAAGTATTGCAATTTTTGTTCATTTCGAACTTCCTCACATGCAACAAAGCAAGAATGGGATTCTTTTACAAATGTTAGAGTTTCAAGTTTTGATTATTCCTTTTTGAATGATAAAGCGAGTGATGAGGGATACAAGTTATTCAATGTTCTTTTATTTGCTTATGCACGTTTATACAGCTATATTTCAAAGAGTTATTATTGGGTTCACCCCCTAAGGTGAATCTAAAGGTTTACCAGCCAATAAGATTTCATTATTTTAAATTCGATATCTTAAAAAAAAAGAAACAAAATATTATCAATTTATATTATGTTTTTAAAATAAAAAAGTAAAAAAAAATAGCGAGGAACACGAAGCCCATATCTAAATGCAGCTAAAAGATCTGCTGGTAACGTTGCACGATTCACATCTTTTCTACAAATAAACTTTGTCTGCTTCAGAAATTGATTTGAGATAAGATTATGCTATTAAAATACGGGTTAGGTGACATGATCAAATTTATTGTTGGTAGTTGGAATTATAGTTCAATCAGGAATCGTTGAAAAGCTACTGCGACTACAAAGACAGCACAAGATGACAAGAATCATGCATAGTGGTTTGTGTAGACTATTCTGGTTGTGTTTATTGATTGCAATTTGGTTTAAAGTGTCGCTAGTTTATTAAATATGATAATGATATTACCGTTCCATTAATTTTTATCACATGTATTAAAGTAGTAACAGTCATTTTCTCCTTTTCTCCTTTTCTCCTTTTCTCCTTTTCTCCTTTTCTTTTAATACATCTAGCTTTAGTTGCGGCCAGTCCTGAAACTGTATAAGGATGAAGCTTTTATGTACAGTTGATAAGTTATTTATCTAATTAAAACTTTAAAAGTGCCAAGTTTTGTTTAAAATATAGTATTTTATTTGTAACACGAGTGAATCATTATCCAACCCAATATCATTATCTCCACAAATATGGGCCAGTGGGCCGGACAAAAAGGTCCGAAGATAGAAGGAAGAAAAAGCATAACCGCTGATTCAAAACCGCTGTAGCTGAAATCAAGATTAACCGCTTACTTTCCCCTGACGCTAAAGAAGGGACGTATAAAATCAACACAACAAACTCAAAAACAAAAATATTGTCAAAATTTTTCACAAATAAATATTTTCATCTCAATCTGCTTTAGCATTCATTCCTCAAAGATGGTATGTAATTATCTCTCTTTTCCTACTCTCTTGCCACGCTGGTTAATATTACAATGTATATACATTTTAGCAGGACCAACCAGCGAGGAGGAGGCCAAGAGACCCAAGACCTAGACCTCTTGAGACCTCTGGTGCTACGATACTCGCCACGTCTCGCGTCGTTTACACAAGAATCAAGACTTCGAAGAATCCAGCCTCTTTCCTTGTCCAGAAACTCTTCCAACTCCTTCTCTTCTTCTTCTCCATTGCTTCATATTCTTTTGTTTATCTCTGTTCAAATATTCGACTAATACAAAAATTTCGTACAAGTAATAATTTCTTAACTGTTTATTTCAGGTAGAATATAGCATGTGAGTGTACTCCTGTTTTAAAGCTTTGTCAACATTGAAGGTAACATTGGTATATTTTACAATTATGTTCTTTCTATGGCTTATCTGAAGAAAACTATTTACTTTACTTTTGCATCCACCAAAACAGGAACAGAGAAGGAAGAAGATGAAGAGAAGATGAAGTTAGGAGATGAGGGGAATAAAGTGACGTACAAGGAAGCGTTACAGAGGAAGCAGCGGAGAAGATGGTGGAGGAAGCACCGGTCGTAGCAGCAGCAGTGGCGGCGGCGATCCTATTTTGGAAATGTTTGAGAACGGTTGGATCACGAAGCCCATCAAAAGAAGTAGCAGAAGCGCTGATTCGCTCACATGCTCTCGTTCTGATTCCTACGAAACCACTACATGAGTTCTTTTTAAGTCTTTTGTCTTTTTTTTCTGTAGCAATTATAAGGATGGGTTTCACAACAGCAACAACAACACAAACCAATAAACTATATTGTCCTTGTCAACTTTTGTAACTTCTATGTTCATATATTTGTAATGATCACATTAAGAAAATTACAATTCTAAAAAATAACATTAAGAAATTAAGCCAAGAGCTTTAGTAGATTCTCAGGACGTGAGGATGATTTAGAAATTGGGAAAAATAAGACCAATATTTATAGATAAGAAGGTCGGTGATAGATGAGGTTTCGGTGCGAAATCGGGAGAAAATGTTCCCATGTTATAAATGGACCAAATTGAAAAAGAGATAACTAGTCATTAATATTGAGACTGGGAATCCCTTATATACTAAATCGTAAGTCGGCTGGCGAATCAAAATCCTAACATGTGGAAATGTCTTTTAAAAAATAAATTGAAAAATACAGAAAAGCAAAACACGTTTTTTCACTAAAATATGGAAGTTTTTTTGAATTAATGTTAAATTGATTCAAAAAGCCTGTATACAATTTGTGCCTCCTTGTGTTCATAAAGAAAATTTTAAAACTTTCATCTACCGCCCTTTAAACAATTTGCAAACACTATTTACATTTTAGTAGAAAACCAGAATTGCATAAGCTTCTCCATCCCTTTAATCCCATCTCTTCTCATTAAGATGATCTTGTTTCTAATACCTTTATCCACCATCTTTTTATTGCTGACAAAGGCTGACAGCTTCTCACCATGAAGAACTTTGTTTCTCTCCTCCATACTGCATAAAGGACCGCTTGAAAAGCATACCTTATGCAAAATCTACTCAGCTTCTCCTTCTTTCATCCTGAATAATCAACAAGATCTCATCCCAAATCTTTGTGTAAGTGTTTCCCGGATTCCTTAGCGATGTATTCCCATATCTGAGAAGAATAACCACAGTCAAAGAACAGATGAGATCTCGCCTCAAGAGCCCCATTGCAAAGAACACGGTTGGTGACAACGCCTTGACTCCATTTTGCAACTCTGTCCAAAGTAGATAATCTGTCCTTTATCGATAGCCAAGTAATAAAAGCATACTTAGGTGTGTTGGGGAACCAAACACCACATGCCCAAGTGCATTTAGTCTTACTCTTCGAAGTAGTAGCCAAGTTTCTTTAGAAGAATCTCTTCTTAAATCCTGATTTCCCTCTCCGATACTGACATCTTCTTTCTCAGACTAACTTACTCACAATGGAATTAAGTTCATCTTCAATATCATTAAGCAATTCAGTACGGTGTCTCCTTCTTCTTCGATTATTACTGCCCGCTTCCTCCAGTGTTGCATATCTACGACTCCCATATCTATGATACCCCTCGGCCTAATAGATCCAAGAGGACCTCTCCTCGACCAAGAATCAAACCAGAAAGAGATGTGTCTGCCATTACCCACCTCTTCGATAAAACACCTTCGCCACCATTCTCGGTTTAGCATTTTATGCCACATCCAAGACCCATTCTGCACATTGAACTAATCTCCCAAAAATTCCTCCTTTCAATAAGTTGTCTTTTATCCATTTACCCCACAATGAATCTCCTACAAGCAGCCTCCAAGTCAACTTCAGCCCATATACTTTGTTTACTTCCTTCAGAACTCTAATTCGCAGCCCACCTTCACTCCATAGTTACAAATTTCACTCCATGCCACTTTTGCACTTGTTGTTTTAAGAGAGGGACCCGTCCAGAGAAACGCAGCACAAATTTGCTCCACCTCCTTTATACAAGCACTCGGGAGGCTAAACGCTGCTGCCCAAAAGTTTGCTATGCTCATAAGAACCGATTGTATCAGTTGTAATCTCCTCGCATAAGACAAATATCTACAAGTCCAGAGCAGATCTTGTTTGAAGCTTCTCCACTAAAGGAAGATAGTCCTGTCTTCATAGACTGAGTCATTAGTGGTAAACCCAATTATCTCACTGGAAGATCACCAACGCAAGCGGAAAATTTGTCATGATACTACTTCTTTCTCGCTTCTACCCCAGCCATATATATTGTAGATTTTTCCAAGCTTATACTCAAACCAGACCAGCTTTGAAAACTTCAAAGACAGATAAGGCTCCTTCAATAGATTTTTAGTTCCCTCCACGAAGACCATTAAGTCATCTACAAAGCACAAATGTGTGAGTGAAAGACTTTTGCAGCCTCGGTGAAACTCAAACTTCTTTTCTGCCACTGCTCTATCAATCTTCGAGATAACACATTCATACACATCACAAATAGATAAGGCGACAAAGAGCAATCCGTCGAAGATCTCTGGAGCTTTGGAAATAGCCTGCAAGATCTCCATTGACTTGAACAGAGAATGATGGGCTAGTAATGCAAAGCTTTATCCAGGAAATTTTAAAATTTCAAATAACTAACCTAACAAATCAAATTCTGATAGATGGCATACTTCAACAAAAAATTATTTTCTTCGTATTTATTAGGAAATTTCAAATATTTATGTTCCTAAATTCTCTCATTATCACCATCACGTTCAGTGATATATCACGATTTTAAACTGTATTTATCTCTTCTTCTTCTCCATTGCTTCATATTCTTTTGTTTATCTCTCTGTTCAAATATTCGACTAATACAAAAATTTCGTACAAGTAATAATTTCTTAACTGTTTATTTCAGGTAGAATATAGCATGTGAGTGTACTCCTGTTTTAAAGCTTTGTCAACATTGAAGGTAACATTGGTATATTTTACAATTATGTTCTTTCTATGGCTTATCTGAAGAAAACTATTTACTTTACTTTTGCATCCACCAAAACAGGAACAGAGAAGGAAGAAGATGAAGAAGATGAAGAAGATGAAGAAGATGAAGAAGATGAAGAAGATGAAGAAGATGAAGAAGATGAAGAAGATGAAGAAGATGAAGAAGATGAAGAAGATGAAGAAGATGAAGAAGATGAAGAAGATGAAGAAGATGAAGAAGATGAAGAGAAGATGAAGTTAGGAGATGAGGGGAATAAAGTGACGTACAAGGAAGCGTTACAGAGGAAGCAGCGGAGAAGATGGTGGAGGAAGCACAGGTCGTAGCAGCAGCAGTGGCGGCGGCGATCCTATTTTGGAAATGTTTGAGAACGGTTGGATCACGAAGCCCGTCAAAAGAAGTAGCAGAAGCGCTGATTCGCTCACATGCTCTCGTTCTGATTCCTATGAGACCACTACATGAGTTCTTTTTAAGTCTTTTGTCTTTTTTTTCTGTAGCAATTATAAGGATGGGTTTCACAACAGCAACAACAACACAAACCAATAAACTATATTGTCCTAGTCAACTTTTGTAACTTTTATGTTCATATCTTTGTAATTATCATATTTACCACAATCTTTGTGTGTGTTTGTATAAAACATAGAAACATAATAGGCTTGTAATTAAGGATGCTTTGAAAAGAGGCTTGTGTTGTTATGTTAATATTGATGGTCCCTAAACATCATCATTAGAAGCTTCTGAGACTTCTCTCTGCCTCTAGAAGTTCCGTTCACTGAGATTGACACTAAAGATGGTATCACACCTTCTTGAAGCACCATCTGGATATAAGACTCTCTCTTCCACTGAATAGAATCAAAAGGCATGAAACAGCTTGCTCTTGCTCTGTCGTGTCAGCCATGTCTAGCACAGTTGCTAGACTGCTGATCATGCCAATTTACCACCTTGTTAAAAACCTTAGTATAAAAACATGTTGCATCTTGAGGTGTCTTAATTCTCCGTGCACCAGTAAACCAGTATTTGTTGGATTAGGAAAATTTGGTTTTCTAGATAAGTATGTATTCCTATAGAAAAAAAAAATGTCAGCTTTCAATCCAAAACAGGGAGAGACCAAAGTACAAGCAGTCTCACAGAGTTCTGTAATAACGAAAAACAGCAAAGGTTTCAACTTTCATGCAACCCATGGATCTATCACAGAGTTCTGTAATAATGGAAACAAAAAGGTTTCAACTTTCATGCAACCCATGGATCTATCACAGAGTTCTGTAATAATGGAAACAAAAAGGTTTCAACTTTCATGCAACCCATGGATCTATCACAGAGTTCTGTAATAAGGAAAAACATAAAAAGGTTTCAACTTTCATGCAACCCATGGATCTATCACAGAGTTCTGTAATAAGGAAACACAAAAATAATTCAACTTTCCGACAACCCATGAACTGTCAGAGTTCTGTAATAATGGAAACAAAAAGGTTTCAGCTTTCCGACAACCCATGAACTGTCAGAGTTCTGTAATAATGGAAACAAAAAGGTTTCAGCTTTCCGACAACCCATGAACTGTCAGAGTTCTGTAATAACGAAAAACAGCAAAGGTTTCAACTTTCCGACAACCCATGATCTGATCTATCACAGAGTTCTGTAATAAGGAAACACAAAAATAATTCAACTTTCCGACAACCCATGAACTGTCAGAGTTCTGTAATAAGGAAAAACAAAAAGGTTTCAGCGTTCAGACCAAAACAGGGAGAGACCAAAGTACAACAGTCTAGCAGAGTTCTGTAATAATGGAAACAAAAAGGTTTCAGCTTTCCGACAACCCATGATCTGATCTATCACAGAGTTCTGTAATAAGGAAAAACATAAAAAGTTTCAGCTTTCCGACAACCCATGATCCATCACAGGGTTCTGTAATAAGGAAACAAAAAAATGTCAGCTTTCAATCCAAAACAGGGGATAGACAAAAGTGCAAGCAGTTTCACAGAGTTCTGTAATAATGGAAACAAAAAGGTTTCAGCTTTCCGACAACCCATGAACTGTCAGAGTTCTGTAATAATGGAAACAAAAAGGTTTCAACTTTCCGACAACCCATGATCTATCACAGAGTTCTGTAATAAGGAAAAACATAAAAAGGTTTCAACTTTCATGCAACCCATGGATCTATCACAGAGTTCTGTAATAATGGAAACAAAAAGGTTTCAGCTTTCCGACAACCCATGATCTATCACAGAGTTCTGTAATAATGGAAACAAAAAGGTTTCAGCGTTCAGACCAAAACAGGGGATAGACAAAAGTGCAAGCAGTTTCACAGAGTTCTGTAATAAGGAAAACAAAAAGGTTTCAGCGTTCAGACCAAAACAGGGAGAGACCAAAGTACAACAGTCTAGCAGAGTTCTGTAATAAGGAAACAAAAAAATGTCAGCTTTCAATCCAAAACAGGGAGAGACCAAAGTACAACAGTCTAGCAGAGTTCTGTAATAAGGAAACAAAAAAATGTCAGCTTTCAATCCAAAACAGGGAGAGACCAAAGTACAAGCAGTCTCACAGAGTTCTGTAATAAGGAAAACAAAAAGGTTTCAGCTTTCCGACAAGCCATGATCTAACACAGAGTTCTGTAATAAGGAAAAACATAAAAAGGTTTCAGCGTTCAGACCAAAACAGGGGATAGACAAAAGTGCAAGCAGTCTCACAGAGTTATGTAGTAAAGGAAAAACATAAAAAGGTTTCAACTTTCATGCAACCCATGGATCTATCACAGAGTTCTGTAATAATGGAAACAAAAAGGTTTCAGCGTTCAGACCAAAACAGGGGATAGACAAAAGTGCAAGCAGTTTCACAGAGTTCTGTAATAATGGAAACAAAAAGGTTTCAGCTTTCCGACAACCCATGATCTATCACAGAGTTCTGTAATAATGCCAATTACCACCTTGTTAAAACCTTAGTATAAAACATGTTGCATCTTGAGGTGTCTTAATTCTCCGTGCACCAGTAAACCAGTATTTGTTGGATTAGGAAAATTTGGTTTTCTAGATAAGTATGTATTCCTATAGAAAAAAAAATTGGGTTTGAGGCTGCTATAAATCTGGGTCTAAGGGTTTGTAAGTTTATTCATTCACATAATAATAAGAAACCCTAAACGGGTATTTGTTTCTTCAATCGTTTTGTTCTCTTTTGCTTTCTTGAGTTAATACGCGTTTGTTCACAACAAAACACTTGGAGAAAAGACTACACCAAACAAAAGAGTATCGATTCCACAGTCAAGGGGATCATGGCAAAGATCAGGTAGACCGAGTGGTCCTTGAATATGGCTGCACCACCTTAAATTTGTAGTCATGGTGAAAATGTACGTAAATTGATCAGAAGTCTTTTAGTGTAAATTGGAGATATGATTCAAAAGTCCACTATATCACGGATATGATGGCAGTCAATTTTACAATATACTTGATTGTTCATGAAAGATTTAATTCGAGGTAATGTAAATATCTGCTTGATTGTTGCAATGCATGATGATAGGTGTGAGGAGTCTTGATTCCGAGATCCTGAACAAGAGTCTTAAGCCATATGAGTTCATCAGTAGTGTTTGTCATGGTTTAATGGTCAGCTTCAATGCTCGACCTTGAAACAAATTTTTACTTCTTGCTCTTCCAAAGTGACAAGATTCTCACCAACAAATGTGCAGCAGCAGAAATAAATTTCATGTCAACCTTATTTCTAACCCGATTAGCATCACAATAGCAGTAGTTTCAGTGTGTTCATTCTTCTGCCTCCAAATCCCTTTGAATATCCGATGATTTTCCTTTATGACAACCTCCGAAACTAACTAGAAAATTACAATTCAAAAAACATTAAGAAATTAACCTAAGAGCTTTAGTAGTTTTTTTTCTCAGGACGTGAAGATGATTGAGAAATTGGCAAAAATAAAGCCACTTCATATAGGTACGGCCACTTCCAACGCTGAGTTGTAGTGAGACATCTAACTTACTAAAAAAATAAAAATGTATATGTCGGAAAGAAGCCCAAGTTTGATTAAGCAGTTTAAAAAAAAAAAAAAACTAAAATCTCAATAATTAATAAGATAATTAAGACAATATTAATATTTTAGCATTTAAGAACCTCAAACGCGCGTATTATACCGTTGATGTTTCTGTAAGAAGGTCGGTGATAGGTTGATAAAAAAACAAAGAGGGTCGGTGATAGATGAGGTCCTGGTGCGAAATCGGGAGAAAATGTGCCCATGCTTTAAATGGACCCAATTAAACTTACAAATGAGTTTTTGCATCAAGGATGGAAAAAGAGACAACAAGTCATTAATATTGAGACTGGGAACCCAAATACTTTTTCGTTCTTTTTTTTTGTCGAGGTGGTAACATATAGTTAACGATCATGAGCTAACATGAAATTATTCTGATAACATTGTTTGATACAGCTTATTAACTTATAAAGAAATCTCAAAATACCTAGAGATTATATAAGTGTTCCTGATAACAAGCATAAGAACAGAAAAGGTCTCCATTAGATGTCTTTATCTTTATTTTGTAAGGACAATGCCTTCCGCAAGTTTTGCATATAGGTCGAGTTGGATAAGTGTTTGGAAGATAATGAATCGTTTCTTTGTCCGATGTAACAACAGTTTGTCCGGATTTCATATACGGATCCCTTCCCAATAGACAGTCGACGTGGAGGGTGACTTCACACTCGTTGCAGGCATATAATCCTTCCCGCGGAATTACATCTTTTCGCATATTTCGCACCAGTAAAGTTCATCATCATCTGCATGTTCTTTGTACGAAAAAACGAGCAAATGCTCATCATGCTTGTACCTTAATTTATGTGGAAGAGTGGCACAACGAAAACACAGAACAAAACTGCATTCAACACAATTAAAAGGTTGTCTCTGCCATGATTGACAAATGGAACACCACATGCTTGTGTATTCACCAAAAGTTATGAACAAGAGATGTGGATGAGAGTAATGATTAAACGGCTCACAAATAGAAGCACACAGCGTGTCTAGCTTCCAATCACACCCCTCGATCGGACACACATACGCGAAACCGCATGAGTTACGGTCACATTTCGTACACATGAAGCAACTTGTGGTATACGCGAGCTCTAGAATCAATGGATGAACATGTAGCATAAATTGTTTCACCCGGGGAAGATATGCACATGATTCATGTATAATGAAATCGCATGATTGCATACAACGATACACATTACCATCACCGTAGAACGGAAGCATGCACGCTTGACAATGCTTGTTTTCATCATGGAATTGTTTTTCAAGTTTTATTTGATGACAAGGATGACCCTGATGCAGTATAACTCCATCACCTTTATCTTCAAATATTTTAGTATTTTCATATGTTTCTTCAGGCTCTCCTTCAAGTTCTTTCCCGTCGGATACGTCACCTCGTAGTGCACATCTAGAGTGCATTGCATAAACGCATCCTTTCACACAAGAATATTCTCCGTAGTTTATGTCTATCTTTTGATAACAAACTCCACAATCAGCCGACTCCTTGAAAGGGTTACTAGGAGTAAAAGCGAGACGGTGATTATGACGAGATACCTTTATAACATATGGTAAGTCGATACACCTTTTATGAACAAGGAAATCACATAGGAGACATGTGTATAATAAGTGAGAATAATTATCATCCACCAATCCACAAACATCACAAGCCAAAGTAGATTTCCTGGGAAAGTAATGGAGGGTATGCTTGTGCCTTTTAGGATTGTCTATAGTAAGGGATGTTGGTACTCTCGAGCAAATAATATGAAGTGCAAAATCGCAAACAAGGCAATAGTATAATAGACAAGAAAAAGTACCATAATATTGACAAGAAAAACATCTTGAATTAGGGTATTGCTCAAACCAGAGAAGTTGAAGAGGATGCTTTGGATGACCAGAGGAATGGTAAATAGAAGGAGACTCAACACATTCTTTGTGATATGCACCATTACAGTAGCTGCAGAAGTAATAGGTATCTGTTTCGATCGCCATGTGACAATTTTCGCAAATATTGTATAATATTTCTTCACCCTCTTTTTTGCTGCAATGAAATAGAGAATGGAGATTATTGGAATTTTCGTTGAAACAGGAAGTTTTGACTATGCGATAGTTGAACTGAAAGCTTTGTCCGCTAATTTTTGCCGGTTTGGTATGCTTTTTTTCTTTTTCATATCGTTCTTTTGGGCACAAGAGATGGCATGAACGAACTTGGTTAAGAGGATCCATGGGTTAGGTTATTATTTTGGTCTGAAGATTTAATGTTTACTTATTACAACAACTAATATGGTATATATATACACTGGAAAATAGTTTATATGTTTACAACAGCATATCACGCCAAGTATTGCAATTTTTGTTCATTTCGAACTTCCTCACATGCAACAAAGCAAGAATGGGATTCTTTTACAAATGTTAGAGTTTCAAGTTTTGATTATTCCTTTTTGAATGATAAAGCGAGTGATGAGGGATACAAGTTATTCAATGTTCTTTTATTTGCTTATGCACGTTTATACAGCTATATTTCAAAGAGTTATTATTGGGTTCACCCCAAGGTGAATCTAAGGTTTCTACCAATGATAAGATTTCATTATTTTAAATTGATATCTTAAAAAGAAACAAAATATTATCAATTTATATTATGTTTTAAAATAAAAAGTAAAAAAAAAAAACTAAAATCTCAATAATTAATAAGATAATTAAGACAATATTAATATTTTAGCATTTAAGAACCTCAAACGCGCGTATTATACCGTTGATGTTTCTGTAAGAAGGTCGGTGATAGGTTGATAAAAACAAAGAGGGTCGGTGATAGATGAGGTCCTGGTGCGAAATCGGGAGAAAATGTGCCCATGCTTTAAATGGACCCAATTAAACTTACAAATGAGTTTTTGCATCAAGGATGGAAAAAGAGACAACAAGTCATTAATATTGAGACTGGGAACCCAAATACTTTTTCGTTCTTTTTTTTTGTCGAGGTGGTAACATATAGTTAACGATCATGAGCTAACATGAAATTATTCTGATAACATTGTTTGATACAGCTTATTAACTTATAAAGAAATCTCAAAATACCTAGAGATTATATAAGTGTTCCTGATAACAAGCATAAGAACAGAAAAGGTCTCCATTAGATGTCTTTATCTTTATTTTGTAAGGACAATGCCTTCCGCAAGTTTTGCATATAGGTCGAGTTGGATAAGTGTTTGGAAGATAATGAATCGTTTCTTTGTCCGATGTAACAACAGTTTGTCCGGATTTCATATACGGATCCCTTCCCAATAGACAGTCGACGTGGAGGGTGACTTCACACTCGTTGCAGGCATATAATCCTTCCCGCGGAATTACATCTTTTTCGCATATTTCGCACCAGTAAAGTTCATCATCATCTGCATGTTCTTTGTACGAAAAAACGAGCAAATGCTCATCATGCTTGTACCTTAATTTATGTGGAAGAGTGGCACAACGAAAACACAGAACAAAACTGCATTCAACACAATTAAAAGGTTGTCTCTGCCATGATTGACAAATGGAACACCACATGCTTGTGTATTCACCAAAAGTTATGAACAAGAGATGTGGATGAGAGTAATGATTAAACGGCTCACAAATAGAAGCACACAGCGTGTCTAGCTTCCAATCACACCCCTCGATCGGACACACATACGCGAAACCGCATGAGTTACGGTCACATTTCGTACACATGAAGCAACTTGTGGTATACGCGAGCTCTAGAATCAATGGATGAACATGTAGCATAAATTGTTTCACCCGGGAAGATATGCACATGATTCATGTATAATGAAATCGCATGATTGCATACAACGATACACATTACCATCACCGTAGAACGGAAGCATGCACGCTTGACAATGCTTGTTTTCATCATGGAATTGTTTTTCAAGTTTTATTTGATGACAAGGATGACCCTGATGCAGTATAACTCCATCACCTTTATCTTCAAATATTTTAGTATTTTTTGTAAGTTATCTACAGTTGACTATTATAATAATATTATTATTTTAAAATATTAATCCAAAAACCTCTATATAAAAACAACGATTAAAATATAGATAAAACTGAATAGATCAAGCAAAAATCATATTTTAAATGCAAATAAAATAAAAGTTGATCCGTGCGTAGCACGAGTGTTTATACTAGTCATATATATAGTAGCACACTTTCTCTCTTCTCAGAGCATCCACATCAGCATTTTTTAAATGGTTGTGGGACCCACATTTTTTTCTGTTCGGTTTGATCATTAATTTTTCGCGGTTGGTTTGATGATTTAGGCGTCTGATTTTGGTATAGGTGTTGGTTCGATTATTTACACAGTTTGGTTATATAGGAAGTTTGGTTACTTAGCAAAACACGGCTCCGTTGAGGTCAATGAGGAAGTTTTAAGGAGTAGAGATTTGTGGTCTTGTCTTTGTAGATAGGGTGCAGAAATGCTTGAACCTTTGGTTTGTAGTAAGACTGAGATGTACTTGCTTCGTGGATAGTGATGAGTGAAAGCAGTGAGAAGATCGCAGGATGAGCAATTTTTTAAATATTTACTATAACTAGCAGTGAAAAGTCTGACTCTTTGGGATGTGATAGTCTGATGTGAGTTACTATAACTAACCATCATGAATATTTATAAAATGATATGTTCTCCCTCTTCATTTCTTTTTCCAATTTAGATTTAACATATCCAGTAGCTTTTGATATTTGAATATGGATATCTGTGTAGAAGCATCTTTACCAATAAATTATTTCAAAATGTAAAAAGAACATATCGATCACACTATTACTGATGATGTTTCTGGCGACTCCGAGGACTTTCTCACAACTTTACTTGGTTCCAAAATCTGTTTTTTGTTTTATATTCTTGGCTTTCGCTTATGATTTGTTTCTTGTATCAAAACTTCACTTTAATTTATCGATTAAAACCACTTCAACTAAACCAAAAAATCACCCAAATCCACTACCTTTTACACTTTTTAAATATCACAAAATGTTTAATTATCAACAACCCCGCGCAAGCGCGGGTTCCGCCACTAGTCCAAATAAATTTCGTTCTTTTGTTTGTCGAGGTGGTTACGTATAGTTAACGCATGAGCTATGTAAATGATACTTATAAATAAAATTAAAATAAAACATGAAATTATTCTGATAACATTGTTTGATACAACTTAACTCTTAAAGAAATCTCTCTAACTACCTAGAGATTATCGTCGTAGGAGTACTAACTTGGCCAAAAGTATTGTGAATAACAAGTAATAGAACAGAATAGGTCTCCATAGGATGTTTCTATCTTTATTTTGTAAAGACAACGCCTTTTGCAAGCTTTGCATATAGGTCGAACTGGATCAGTGATGGAAAGAAAATGAAGCGTTTTTCCCCATAAATCAACAGTTTGTCCGGATTTTATATACGGATCCCTTCCCAATAGACAGTCGACGTGGAGGGTGACTTCACACTCGTTGCATGCATATAATCCTTTCTGTGGAAATATATCTTCCTCGCATATTTCGCACCAGTAACATTCATCTGCATATTCTTTGTAAAAAAAAACGAGCAAATGCTCATCATGCTTGTACTTTGCTTTATGTGGAAGAGTGGCACAACGAAAGCACAGAACAAAACTGCATTCAACACAATCTAAAGGTAATTCCCGTAGTGATCCACAAATTGAACACCATGCGTTTGTGCCTAGTTCAAAAGTTATGGACAAGGGATGTGGATGAGAGTAATGGTTAAACGGCAGACATATAGAAGCACAAAGCGTGTCTAACTTCAAATGACACCCCTCGATCGGACACACATACGCGAAACCGCATGAGCGACGTTCACATTTCCAACACCAGAAGAAACTAGTGGTAGAAGTACCGAGCTCTAGAACCAATGGATGAACATGTAGCATAGACTGTTTGACGCCGGGAATATATGCACATGACTCATGTAAAATGAAATCACAGGATTTCGTACAACGATACACATTACCATCATCACAGAACGGAAGCATGCACGCTTGGCAACGCTTGCTTTCATCATGGAGTTGTTTTTCAAGTTTTATTTGATGACAAGGATGGCTCTGATGCAGTATAACTCCATCACCTTTATCTTCAAACATTTTAGTATTTTCATATGTTTCTTCAGGCTCTCCTTCAAGCTCTTTCCTGTCGGACACGTCATATCGTAGTGCACATCGAGAGTGCATTGCATAAACGCATCCTTTCACACAAGAATATTCTCCGTAGTTTACATCTATCTTTTGATAACAAACTCCACAATCAGCCGACTCCTTGAAAGGGTTACTAGGAGTAAAAGCGAGACGGTGATTATGACGAGATACCTTAATAACATATGGTAAGTCGATACACCTTTTATGAACAAAAAAATCACATAAGAGACATGCGTACAATAAGTGAGAATAATCATCATCCACCAATCCACAAACATCACAAGCCACAGTAGACTTCCTGGGAAAGTAGTGGAGGGTATGCTTGTGCCTTTTAAGATTGTCTATAGTACGGGTAAGGGATGTTGGTTTCTCGAGCAAATAACATGAAGTGCAAAATCGCAAATAACGCAGTAGTATAATAGACAAGAAAAACTGTAACCTTGACAATGAAAACAATATGAATTAGGGTATGTGTCAGACCAGAGAAGTTGAAGAGGATGCTTTGGATGATCAGAGGAATGGTAAATAGAAGGAGCCTCAACACATTCTTTGTGATATGCACCATTGCAGTAGCTGCAGAAGTAATACGTATCTGTTTCGATCTTCCTGTGACAATTTTCACAAATATTGTATAATATTTCTTCACCCTCTTTTTTGCTGCGATGAAATAGAGAATGGAGATTATTGGAATTTTCATTGAAACAGGAAGTTTTGACAATGCGATAGTTGAACTGGAAGCTATTCCCGTTAGATTTTGCCGGTTTGGTATTCTCTTTATCTTTTTCATATCGTTCTTTTGGACACAAGAAATGACACGAAGGAACATGGTTACGAGGATCCATGGGTTAGGTTATTATTTTGGTCTGGAGATTTAATGTTTACTTATAACAACAACAAATAGGCTATATATATACTGGGCAATAGTTTACATGTTTGCAAAGACATCATATCACGCCAAGTATAGCAATTTATGTTCATTTCAAACTTCCTCACAACAAAGCAAGAATGAGATTCTTTAACAAATGTTAGAGTTTTAAGATTTGATTATTCCTTTTGAATGAAAAAGCAAGTGATGAGGGAAATAATTTATTCAATGTTCTTGATTTATTTATGCACGTTTATACAACTATATTTCAAATGTTAGTCTTCCTTATTCTTCACATTTATATGACACTTCATTCTACGATGATATAAAAAACAGCTATAAGCAACAATATGGCGTGAATTAGTCAAAAAAAAAAACAATATGGCATGAATTGTAATCCTGTTTTTTTTTGGTAGTCATGAACTATACTTTACGGCGCTTAAAGTAACTTAATTATAAAGACTAATGTAGAATAATCTTTTACTTAATAGATCAGCTGTTTGGAGGACCGATGATTTATCAGACCATCTCCGTTGCTTAAAAAATTTAAACCAAATTGAATATTATTATTTTAGTAAGACTTAGGCTGCAATTGGATATATATTTTTTAGAATAAAATTATATGGAATGAGCCATTCATAAAGATTCCACAGAAAAATTACCAATTGAGTTGAATAAAAGAGATCTTTATTCCATCAGTTCCAATGGAATATATGGAAAGAAGTGGAATGAAGTCAAGAATCATTCATAAACAAAAAGTCTCTAATCTATGTAATAGAAGGAATGAAAAGATAAAATAAAAGTTTCATATTATTTAAATTTTTTTATCAAGTTTAAATTTAATTTTTTTTCGATTCCACTATATTCCTGTAGAAAACTACCAGTTATATTACACAAAATATTTATAATTCCATTCCACTTATTCTGTAACTGCTATTATTCCATTTGCTTAAATTCCCCTTTTGTTAATTCATCTTGTTCCACGTATTCCTATAAACTAAAACCAGCCTTAGTTCTTTTAAAAATTCAGTATTTTAACAGATCAAGCTATTTATCATTTGCCGAGTATCATATCTTACCAGTAAATAGTACTATTTCATAATTCATCTCAACTCAAATGAGCTTTTTGCCTCTCTTAAATTTAAAGTTGAGCTATTGCTTCGATTTTCCCTCTGCATTTCATATTTTTATACCTTATACGTGACATTTCTTTTTCGCTTATCATCATCATCATCATCATCATCATCATCATCATCATCTCAATTGCATGGGGTATAAGTTGGGCTTTATTATAAATTAGGTTATGTTCTTAATGGGCTTTTTCTTTGTAATGGTCTTCTAAAAAGAAAGAACCACAAATCTAATCGGTTTAGTCTCTGGTTTGATTTATGATTACATTTTATGACACAACAGAACACAAGCGAGTAAATACATCGGTCCTAAAACCCTAGTAGCTGTCGAGACTTCGAGAGAGAAAGCAATGAGCATCATCGCAGGCTCCTACGAGAGATTCATATGGGGTTTCAAGCTCAAACCCACAAAGCACGACGCCGAAACTCAATCCCTGACCCTCTCCCCTCTCTTCTCCTACCCTTCCCACATCTCCTCCATCACCACCGTCGCTTGCTCCGGTCCCGCCGCAGCTTCCGGCGGCTCCGACGACACAATCCATCTCTACGACCTCCCTTCCGCCTCCTCCCTCGGCTCCCTCCTCGACCACAACCACACCGCCTCCATCACCGCCCTCTCCTTCTACACCCCCTCCTCCCTCTCCTTCCCTCGCAATCTCATCTCCGCCGCCGCCGACGGCTCCGTCGCGATCTTCGACACCGACCCTTTTGTCCTCCTCAAGTCCTTTCGTCCTCACAAGAAGGCGGTTAACGATCTCGCGATTCACCCCTCTGGGAAGCTCGCTCTGGCTGTTTACCGCGACGAGTGCTTTGCGATGTTGAATCTCGTGAGAGGGAAGAGGAGTTTTTGTTGCAGGTTGAGGCACGAGGCGAGTCTTGTGAAGTTTGATCCGAGTGGGGAGAGGTTTTTCATGGTGGTGAATAGTAAAGTTGGTGTTCATCAGTCTGAGGATGCTAAGCTTCTTCTTGAGCTTGACAATGGTAGCCGTAAGCGTATACTCTGTGCTTCTCCTGGAGATGTGAGATTCTCTCTGTCTCTAATATATTAACTTGTGTCTGAGAATTTGTACATGTTTAAGTAACTTTGAGATTCTTGGCTGAAAAAGATCTCATTTTATGTGGTTTGGTTCAGATATTTTTGTATCTTGGCTAAAATGTTTGCTTGATTTTGCAACAGAGTGGGACTCTATTTACAGCTGGTGAGGATCGGGCCATAACAGCGTGGGACACAAATAGCGGGAAGCTTGCTTATTCCATACAAGATGCTCATCCAGCTCGTATCAAAGGTATCGTCACGCTCACCAGGAACGAGAGTGAAGGTGCGTCGGAAGATCCGTACTTGGTTGCTTCTGCATCTTCTGATGGGATCATACGTGTTTGGGACATGCGAATGGCGGCTAAAGAGAATGCAAAACCATTAGCCGAGACGAACACTAAATCAAGGCTTACTTGTCTGGCCGGGTCAGCTCTTAAATGTGAGTTTATCCTTTTGAAACAAGTTTCCATTAAACATACAAAGATGAAATAAAACTATTTACAAGTTGTGATCTCTGATTCTTCATCATCCTCTGTTTTGTTCAGCTATGAGACGGCCACAGATTGGAAATCAAAAAGCTGAGAAGCTAGAAGAGCCGACCTCAGGATGAGAGCTGCTTATTGACTAGTAATGCGTCTGAGCTTGACAAATTTCTGATATAAGTTTTGTAGAATCTTATATGTCCTTGTCAAATTACAATTAAACAATTTTGTTAAACCCTGGATTTATGAAAGAAACCTATTTTTACTATTTATCATTCACATGAGTTATTTGCCTCACTCAATAGTCACTAGCTTATGCAAACTGCATTGAGCCATAACGTTGTAGAGTAAAGCTGATTCAATGTATGTTTCCAAAGAAATACAAAAGAGCGTCACATCGTTTGTGAATGCATTGAACACTTGAAGAGTGCTATGCTCAAAAGAAAGAAATGGCAATGGAAACAGCAACAAGGGCTCAATACTGAGTAGTGTTGTTTGGGATCTTGCCTTGTTTCAACTGAGAGAGCATATTCACCGGTACGTATGAGATCCGCAACGTTGTGTTTGGAAACCTCCTCGAGCCAAACAAGAAGATGGTCTTAACCTCAGCTTTCTTGGCGAGTCTTGACGCGTAGCTAAGCTGCAGTTTCGGTGAGTTAATGCTCCTCAGTAACTGGCGGTACAAGGAAAGAACTTTGCCTCTGTTCTTTGCAGCCTCTTCCGCTGTTAACCATAGCAGGCTCGTCATGACAACACGAGAGTTGTCCCTGCAATAAAGAGAGAAAATGTTCATTGAGTAATTTCGTCGAACACCTGTTGCGCAAGAACCAAACACCAAAATGATGTAATAACAACACAGAGACGATACATCGCCCAAACAATTAGCTAAAAGAAGCAGACCTAAGGGAACTTCAATACTCTTGACTTGCCTTTAGCTGGGAGAGATTCTCAACGGACGGCGAGGATCCGGCGAGCGAGCAGGGGAGCCTAATCTTAGGATCAAATAGAGAATCGCCGAGAGAGGGATAGCAAACCCTAATTAATGGTTTGGCTTTTTTTTTTTTGGTTCTTGTAAACCAGCTCTCAGTTTCAGCCTTACCGGTTCAGTCTCTTGGTTATTCATTAATCTCTAAACCGCCGAGTTTTATCTGATTTAACCAAATAAAATAGCATCATTCATAACCAATAATCAACATACATACGGACAGTTAATTTGGAAATTTTGCTGAGAATATTATCTTATTTAATAAAGTTTTTTGAAAACAAATTAAATTTCATGTTGAAGAAAATGGAAAATCTTACAAACGGTTAGAAATAGAAACAGAGAAAAGGAAAGTTGGAAGAGGCTTGCGTTCCAAGTAAGCAAACGTGTGGAGAAACAACACAGCAAAACAAAAACCAAACCCTATCAGGAGTTGATTTAGATACTCTCTTTATATACAAACACGTAAGGTCACACCCTAACAAGACAAATCATTCTCTCCACTTTCGTTGCTTCCAAACCCTATTTTTTCAGTCGAGAAAGAGAGAGCAAAGATAAGGATGGAGAAGCAGGAGTTCTTGGAACTGTTTGAGGCTGCAACTAAAGCGGCAAAATCTGCTGCGAGAGGAGACGGTAAGAGTTCTTCTCCAGCGGTCTCAAGGTGTGTCGACGCTATGGTTCGTTTGAGAGAAGCTCCAGAGTCACTTGCTTGCGAGCTGGTCGTCGATCGAAGATACCCTCAAATTGGAAAGAGTCACGTCCTTTTAACGGATCACAAAAACCCTAGAATCCAATCCGAGGCAACGCTTCTTTACACTCTCTGGCTCAGATATCTCTACGCTACCGGCAGAGAACAGAGCCCACGTTCTGATAAAGGGAAACAGAGCCAACGTCGTGATATAGTTCACAATCAACAGGTGGTGGTGAAGAAGAAGAATAAGAAGAAGCTTGTGGTTGTGGAGGAGATGGTTTCGACGACGGGGGATACCAACCGAGACAAAGTGCGTGAGATTCTTCAGAAGTCCTTGTCTAAAGTAGCTAACGAGGTTGTTGTTGTTGAGATGAAGAAAGGAGTGGTTTCTTGCGATTCTTGGAGTGTGGCTGCGTCGGTTGAATCTGCAATGTATGCGAAACTAGGTTCTTTCAAGGGGACTCAAAAAGCAAAGTACAGATCCATTCTTTTCAACATGGGAGACAGCAGCAATCCTGATCTCAGGAGGAAAGTGCTACTCGGCGAGATTAGTGGAGAAAGATTGGTAACTATGAAGAAAGAAGAGATGGCTAGCAACAAGATTCAGATGGAAGTTCAAAAAATCAAAGAGAAAGCCCGAGATAAGGAAGAGAATCGAGTAAAGAGTATGATGATGTTTCAGTCTGACAGTATGATCATGACTTAGCAGAATATATAGATTCTCAGTTTATTAATTGTATAATAATTAGTCTCTTGTCTTGGTCGTCTCAATGTAAAAACACTTTAAAGTTCTGCGTTGCCAAGTTTAATTTGCAACTCTTATCTTGTTTCATTTGTTAAAAACAAATATATACATATATATCTTCTCAGTCTTATTACATGGATTTGATTCAGTGTTCTATTCCATTAATATTTACTATGTTTCCATGCCAAGCTAATGTTTCCACAAATTACCAAACAATGTATAAAAGTTTGTCCGCTAGTCCGCTCTTATTTTCCGCCATTGTTGACGGATCACTTTGGGTTAGGGTTTTCGTATTACGTGCTAAACAAGGAAAAGACAAGTTGATTAGTGGCTGAACTAATATATGACAATAAGGCATGTCTCAGTTAATTACCTGCATATTAGAATCTTTAGCTGCTGCTGCTATTACGCTAATGTGGCAACTCTTCACTATGGCAATAAAGACAGTACGGGTCTCAGTTTCATCTCGTAGGCAACACCAAAATTGGAGACCGAACGCAATTAAGCTTCACCTCAAGAAGCTTGTGTAGCCCTGATCTCTTGTTCACAAGATGGATACCGTACCGGTGATACAAACTTTAGTCAGATCACCCAAACATTGAGCTTAGATGGACACTACAGTCAGCAGAGAATATTAGTGGCATCTGTAATAAATGATTCGATTAAACATACAGTCTACAAACTTTTCATTGTCCACAAAGAAAGGAAGAAAAACTTTCAGTTGCAGCACATCGACCTCACCATTATGCATATGCAACTTCAGACTCTCATAAAACAGACAGAAACCGTACACATCCAAACTCTCACATAAACACAAATAACCACCCCAAATCGTAATCAGCCCAGTAGACAAAAAAAAAACCATAGTGCCAACCTCTATAAATCTGTTCACTGTTTAGAGCTCTTGGAGATGTAAATCTGTTTGAAAGTACGCCATAGTGTATCATCATTGTATTTTGTATACGCTTTTATCTAAGAACAAAGTTATTTATCATAATATCACATTAGCTGTGGATTCCATTAGAAGGTTTTTTGAGATGAGGCCCTGGTAAGCTTAAGAAATACCAGAGGTGCAGACCTAAAAAGATACTGTATCGTTCCAGCAGTCATCAGTTAGTTAGATGTAAGGTGTGCTACAAATAAAACAGGTATCCAGATTATAAAAAGGGAAATTGCACCCTATAGCATAAAAAATATTATAATTCATTGTATAACGAATTGACTTAAGTTACCTCAAACTTAAAAGAGATAAAGAATGGAGACAGAAGATTATCTTAAACGCCGAAATACCATTTATGCCAGTAAGAGAACAGAAAAAGGCCTTCTGATGGTATATTTCCCTCAGATATATGATGTTTTAGGTTTAATATATAAACAGAAGTGCACGAAGCTTCCAAAAATCTTAAGTATGCACATGTGGAGAATGTTGAACAGGTAACCCAGACTGAGTTCAATGGTCGAGTAAGAAGGCTCACTTTCAAGAAACTCTTTTGGGGCAGTTTTCTGATGTGAAATTAATAAACATATCAGAAGTTGAATTGTGAAAATAAACATATCAGAAGTTGCATCAAGGAAACTCATCTATGCCTTTGGCAACATATCAGAAATAATGGTGACTGGTATATTCCAACTAAACAAAGATGGACTAAGAACATGTGAAGAATACACATATACAAGCGTTTTAGAAACTAAACTCCAATGAGAAGCGATTGTTTCAGTAACATCAATAACAATAAGTCATGTACCTTCTGTACTAAGGGTACTGCAAGAATATTTGAAATAGACATAATTGTAATAGTTCTTGGAGAGATCTTTCAGAACAAAGAGATTTGTCAACTGGTAATGCAAGTTCATAAAAAAGGTATAAATTGCGTATAAAAGTCACTAAAAATCATCAAACTTTAGAAAATATTTTTTTTGGTTGGTCATGATGGTTGGTGATATTGGTAAGAAAATTTCTTAATTAAGTGAAGATCATTGAGAAATATTCATGTATTTCAAAAAGGTATTTTATGAATGCTTGATATCTTAGGTTGAAAATGTCAAACTACAATAATGGGAATTAGTTTTTGTGTTTAACCAAAAAAATTAAATTATTTTGAAAGAAACACATGTTCTTACGTTTGGACCATATTATCATTCATTTAACTGTTACCCGAATCCAGGAAAAGTGATCAGTTTATTATGTTGCTTCATTCTAAATGTGTTAGCATGGTTAGCTCTCCTCATAAGATAAAATGGAGAAAAAAGTAATACATCATTCATAATAAAGATAATAGAAAAGAACATAAGAAAATAATAAGACTTGGGTGCAAAGCAAAGGGATTACGGTTTCTTGAGAAAAACTCATCCAAATGGTGGAATCAATGAGTGCATCATAAAAATAAATAAAGATGAGTGCATTATGCTGAATTCATCATTAATAATCTTGGTGTAAAACTTATTATAGATCACTCCAAATCATCATTATACCTAGATCCATACGCTCATTTTTTATAGTTTATCATTTTGTATATATAGTGTTTCTGATGTTCACACCGTACCGAGACGATATATGAATGGCAGCACGTGAGGGTAGTTTGTTGGTCTATTCTACAAGTCGAACTACTACATGACAGAAACATATACGATGTACTGTATAGTTGATACCTACAATTGCGTATACTGGCCGGGAAAGGATATCCATACCAAAAATGATAAATGACCATATTAATTTGGTTCAAATTGTGTTTTATATAATATTAAGTTTGGAAGTCTTAATCTCGTTTAAATTAAAACAGTAAACTAACGTCATTTTATTGCAAGATATAACAGGACTAAAAATATTTTCTGCATATTTGGAATTTGATTAGATGTATTACATGATTTAATCTCATTTTGCAAGTTGTCTCTTATAGCTAACCTTAAATACGATAAGATCATAGATTCCTTGCTTTCATTTGCTTCTAAGCATGTTTTAATGATTGTAAGGTGACATTTACAACACAGCCAAAATCCTCCTATATATTAAAAGAGAAGTCACTTTAGTGATTTCTGCTTATGTGGCACTCATGGAGGACACTCTCAGATTAATTCTCTTAATTCTATTGGTTGATTTTTGCTAATTTCTTTTTGATTTATTTTTAAATCGCCAGGAAAGTGTTAACCTAGAACCACTTAATTTAGACTTCCAAACACTCTCAATGATAGAGTTAACCTAGAACCACTAATTTTAGGCTTCCAAACACTATCAACTACTTATATAAACTATTCACATACATTACTACATAAATATATACGAATAAATTATATTTGTATATAAAATATAATTATGTTTTTCAACATGCAATAATATATTTTCATAAACCTAAATTGTATGTGATTTCTTATCCTGGTAAGAAAGACACACACATACATTTTTACTAAAATATGTTAAAAACATATGCTGAGACAGAAAATTATATTATTTCTATTTCAAAATGATTTTAGATCTTATATTTTTTTAAGAAAATTCATTTACTTACATTTTCAATAAAATTTTATTAAATAATAATAGTACATTATAGATTTGAATTATAATAATAATAAACTATAATCTTAGAGATATTATTTGTATTTACTAAATTTATTCGTTAAAGTTATAGAAAATAGAAAAATATAAAAATAATACATTTATAATCAAAATTATTTTTTTTTCAAAATAAAAGTTTCTAAATTTTGTTAAAGTATTTATTTAAATATAATTTCGTATCTATAAAGTAAGATTATTATTGTTATTTATCTCTTTAGTAAAATATATTTTGGTCATTTTAATTTTTATATGATATTTTGTGATAAAAATTTAGTGTTATACTTAGGTATTCCTCTGAGGGTTAAATTTATGATTCAATTGGATCTATAAAACTATTTAAAATTGATTATGTGGTTTTAAAAAAATCTAAAATTATTGGATTAGCTATTTGTAGAAATAATTGATTTTTATTTATATTTTATCTTATATATTTTAGATTTTTATCATCGACATACTATAAAGGAAATCAACACTAAATACATACCTTTTGTGTTTTCGATTGAAAGGTAAATGTATTTTAATCATCGACAATACTAAAAGGAAATTAACACTAAATACAAACTAAAAACAAAATCAGTACTCTTAATTGATTGGTCGATCACTAATTATTTACTAACCTTACTAATAATTAATACATGTATTAATAATTTTCCTTATTTGATATTACTTGCATAAGAATATTAATTAATACATGTATTAATAAATTTCCTTAATACAAATCTGGGAAAACAATCCACTCTTGATATCATATTGATTACATTGTTTAGTGTGATTTATCGATTTGTATCTGATTAGGTTGTTTGTTATTATTAACTTACCTTACTAATATTGAATATACAATTTCTAATATATAATTTCTATATACAGTTTCTCTTATGATTAATCGTATAGAATATATAATATTCTCAATAATTTATTAGAGAATATTATATTTCTTAACTTATCATGCAAGCTAAATCATTGAGAAGCGTCCACCAATTTACTATATATAAGACATTCACGATGAAAGCGAAGCCACTGAACTTTTATGTTGATATTGTTTTGTTATTTTACATCATTAAGCTTTTATATATACATATTTCATCAGAGCTGACTTTTCTTTTGGTTTATATGCAGATGCCCTACTATAACGATTTCACCACGATGCAGGTAAGTTTTGATTATAAACCACAACCTTGATACTATTTTTACAAGCTATGGTTTTGAGAGTTATTACTTGGATCCTAACTTGTTTATGTTTCCTCTGAAGATAAGAAACTTGTTGAGCACGAACCATGTATCATTATCAACAACGATCTCAACACCATGCGCTAGCTAGCTCACATGGTTCAAGCTTCAAACCAAATCAACACCATCGAACAAGGTAATTTTTTTTAATCACACAACAAGGTAATTTTGTTAGTGTTACTGCTAATTAATGTAATATAGTGATTTAAATTTAAATTAAACCCAATAATTGAAAAAGCTACACACTAATATATATTTCTAATACTAATGTTAGAATTAAATCGGTTATATACAAATTTCTATATTAAATATAAGTGATAAAATATAATTATTATATATTTCTATAGATTTACAATATATCAAAATCAAAACTATTTATTATTCTTTAATTTTATACCCATATTATGGTATTAGGAAAGATATACCTTGTTGGTAAAGGCTTTTAATTAGTTAATTCGTTTATTAATAACTTGTCTTATTTTATTATCAATTACTTGCGCAAGTTGATATGATGATTACCTTATTTTGCCATCAATTACTTGTCTTAAATGGTATGCTAATTATTGCAAATTTATGACAGTCAAATTTTAATATATTTCTTTAATTGCTTCATGCTTATTAAAAGGAAACAAATATTACAATAACCATACGATTTTATATATCACAAGAAATGTCTTTACAAGAATTTTTATAACAAATATTTCACAAACCATAAGACTTAATGATAAAATATGATTAATAATTCGTAATTATTCTTTAAATTTGAAATATTCTAAATTTTTTTATTATATATAATTCTAAACGAAATAATCTTTTTAGGAAGTATTTTTTAAATATATATTTAGTTGACAAATTTAAAAGTTAAATTTTCGTGAAAATATATGTCTATTAATTAAATTTCTTGTTTTTTTATGATGTCATTTATTGGTAACTATATACATGTGATATTGCATTAAATGTGTATGTTCTTTATTTTCCTAATTAGTTAATTCGGAAATATGATGATTACCTTATTTTGCTATCAATTACTTGCACAAATTTATATGATAATGGTGATTTGAGTTAGAAAAGCTCAAAACTATTATCCATTTAGAAAACCACAAATATAATGGTGATTTGATATTAAGAAAAGCCAAAACTATTATCTTTATTATATATATATATATATACATATAAATATATGGATCTTAAAAAAATGTAATTTACTATATATATACATTTGTTGGTTTTTTCTATTAACAGATAAATAACACAGATGAAAGACCGGTTGTAGTTGACTACAAACCATTTTTCAGTCTGTTTCAATAGCGATATGCAAATTTAATATTATTTTCGTCTCAATAAAAAAAATCTATTAAACTATTTTATATTGTACAATTGCTAAAAAAAATTTGACAATTTTTTGCAGGTTTCTATGAGATTTTTTAATTCATAATTGTTCTTCTTATTTTATATTACTTATGAATTATATTTACATTTTCTTTGCAGGTTTCTATGGGATTGTGATATCTATGAGATTTTTATCACATTATTTAATATGTCCTTGTCACTGTATATTTTTCTTACATTTGTTTTTAATAGTTAACTTTTATTAAAAACATACTAATGATGTTAATTTTTTACTTTAGTTAACTTTCATTTGTTTTATTCTTATATGCTTTTTGTGACTTTTTAGTTTTTGTTTCAGTTTAATATTGAATTTAGTTCACATACTTTATGTGTATATGTTTTAAAACATAATTTTTCTCTTAAAAAATTATGCAACAAAGAGCCTAATTAAACCGATCTAAAACAAACCGAACCGAATATAAATTAAACGGACATAAACCACACGAATGAGACTAAATAAAGTTTACTTGGTTGAAAAAATATATTAAAACCGAACTAAACAAACCAAACCGAAAAAGTATACAATTGTCTATCCCTCTGTATCCTAGAGATTTGCGCAAATCTTGTTTCAGCTTTGAAACTCTCATTTGTTCCATTAACTCCCACATTTGAACTCAATCGATCTTTCGCATGCCGGCGTTATCTTATATTTTTATCACATTATTTAATATGTCCTTGTCACTGTATATTTTTCTTACATTTGTTTTTAATAGTTAACTTTTATTAAAAACATACTAATGATGTTAATTTTTTTACTTTAGTTAACTTTCATTTGTTTTATTCTTATATGCTTTTTGTGACTTTTTAGTTTTTGTTTCAGTTTAATATTGAATTTAGTTCACATACTTTATGTGTATATGTTTTAAAACATAATTTTTCTCTTAAAAAATTATGCAACAAAGAGCCTAATTAAACCGATCTAAAACAAACCGAACCGAATATAAATTAAACGGACATAAACCACACGAATGAGACTAAATAAAGTTTACTTCAGTTGAAAAAAAATATATTAAAACCGAACTAAACAAACCAAACCGAAAAAGTATACAATTGTCTATCCCTACTGTATCCTAGAGATTTGCGCAAATCTTGTTTCAGCTTTGAAACTCTCATTTGTTCCATTAACTCCCACATTTGAACTCAATCGATCTTTCGCATGCCGGCGTTATCTTATATTTTTATCTGCGAGTGTGAGTGGTCTAGTAATACTATAAGTTGATTATCTCAATTACTGAAAAGCTCATTTTAATTTATTTAATTACAGAAAAAGGATTTGATGAAAACGCATTTAGTTGATCGCAAAGTTGAAATAATCAGAAAAAGTTTTTAACTCTTTAAATAATAACAAAAAGTCCATACCAAAAAAAAAAAGAGAATATAAACACGTGTCAAAGACATGGGATTTGGCTCGGCGGCTAAGGGAGGGACCGGAGCAGTTCCCAAGGAGTTACCGATACGATTATGTTCTCTACCTCTTTGATTTGTTCTTGATCCCAACACTTAATCCCTCTGTTAAATACCCTTAACTTAAACTTGTCTTTCGTGTTTGTGAGGACCACTGTGACATTTGTATTCTCTCTTTTTATATAGTTAAATAAATCAATCAGTGACAATTAATTCCACATGCCAAACTTCTTTTAAACCATTTTCAGTTGTCTTAAAGCCACAACTATACTAACATTCAGTCCGTAAAAAATGATAAACCTTTTATGGGTTTTTTCTATCATAATACTCATTTTTTAGTTCTAGTGTTATCAATCGAATAGCTTTGACAGACAATTACAAAAGATTAATCCCTCCGTTTATTAAGAAAACACTTAATTTTGTATATTTTCAATATAAAAAACATCACTCTCTATACAACTAACCATATTTCAACTAATAAAAAAATAAATAAAAAATTAAAAGTGATAAATTTATTTACAATGACAAATAATTTGAAAGGGAGGGAATACATGTTATGCTAGTTTCAAAAAAAGTGAAAACATACTCCAATCTAAACACACACTACCAAACTTTGAATACGGATTGCAACACCGCATTAACACTAGTAGTAAGATACAAGTTTTCAATCTTTTATTTACGAACTTAATTTTTAATTACATAAAATAGGTGATATAATATTGGTTGAAATTGTGATTAAATATTGATTACAATATGACAAAAAAAGGGTAGTAACTAACATAAATAAATACCCTTACACGACCAACCAATCTCTTCCGTCACCTTCCTTCAACCATCGTCTTAACTCCACACCTCTCTCCTTCCCTTCACTCTCTCTGTTTCGAGAGGAAGAAACAAAAATCAAAAACTTTATAGAAATGATCATTCTCTCTCTTCTTCTCCACCTTCTCATCAACTCCTCCCCTTCCCTTTCTCTCTCCCCCGACGGCCTCGCCCTCCTCTCCCTCAAATCCGCCGTCGACCAATCCTCCTCCTCCTCCGCTTTCTCCGACTGGAACGACGACGACTCCGATCCCTGCCGCTGGACCGGAATCTCCTGTACCAACATCTCCGACTCCTCCGGCCCTCGCGTCGTCGGAATCTCCCTCGCCGGAAAACACCTCCGCGGCTACATCCCCTCGGAGCTCGGCTCTTTAATCTACCTCCGCCGTCTCAACCTCCACGACAACGAGCTCTCCGGCTCGATCCCGACTCAGCTCTTCAACGCCACGGCGCTCCACAGCCTCTTCCTCTACGGAAACAACCTCTCCGGCTCTCTCCCTCCGTCGATCTGCACCCTCCCGAGGCTTCAGAACCTCGATTTGTCCCGGAATTCACTCTCCGGAACTCTCTCCCCCGATCTCGGAGACTGCAAACAGCTCCAGAGACTGATCCTCGCCGATAACAGATTCTCCGGCGAAATTCCGGGAGAAATCTGGCCGGAGCTGAAGAATCTCGCTCAGCTCGATCTCTCTTCGAACGGATTCACCGGTTCGATCCCTAGAGAGCTCGGAGAGCTCAAATCGATCTCCGGTACGCTTAATATCTCGTTTAACCACTTAACCGGAGAAATCCCTAATTCACTAGGGAACCTACCGGTCACCGTCTCTCTCGATCTCAGGAGCAACGACTTAACCGGAGAGATCCCACAAACCGGGTCCTTCTCAAACCAAGGACCAACCGCTTTCCTCAACAACCCGAAACTCTGCGGCTTCCCTCTCCAGAAGTCTTGTAAAAACGGTGACAAAACCTCCCCGGAGAGTAAAAAGTCGCCGGAGAATAATACGGATTCAAGAAAAGGGCTGAGCACGGGATTGATCGTGCTGATCTCGGTGGCGGATGCTGCTAGCGTAGCCCTAATAGGGCTCGTGGTAGTTTACTTGTACTGGAAGAAAAAAGACTCTGAAGGAGGATGCAGCTGCACGGGGAACGAGAAACTCGGAGGCGGTACCGAGAAAGGCAAAACTTGCTGCTGCGTCGGTGGTGGGTTTCCCAAGGAAGACGATTCAGAAGCGGAGGATAACGAGAGGGGAGGAGAGGCTAGAGGAGAAGGAGAGCTCGTGGCGATCGATAAAGGGTTCTCATTTGAGCTAGACGAGCTTCTGAGAGCTTCCGCGTATGTGCTAGGGAAGAGCGGGTTGGGGATAGTGTACAAAGTGGTGCTCGGAAACGGAGCTCCGGTGGCTGTACGGAGACTCGGAGAAGGAGGAGAACAGAGGTATAAGGAGTTCGTGACGGAGGTTCAAGCGATGGGGAAGGTGAAGCATCCTAATGTGGTGAAGCTGAGAGCTTATTATTGGGCTCCTGATGAGAAGCTATTGATCAGTGACTTCGTCAATAACGGCAGCTTAGCTGATGCACTTAGAGGTAAACACTAAACACTACTGCTTAAGACCATAAAAGTAAAACTTAGGTTGACTTTGTCAACGCTTTTTTATATGTTGACGTCAGATTGAGGTTAGATGTGACATAGTTTTGCTTGTAGGGTCAACATCTGATTTGAGTGGTTAAGATCCCATCTACTAATCCTTTAAAAGCGTTACAAACTCGAATATTCTATTGTTATTTGATTTTGTTTTTGTCTATACAAACACTTCAATATTCTATTCAGACGATGATCAGCTTGCTGTTTTTTTGTTTTGTTTTTGTTTAAAAATTGGACCAAGATTTCTTTCTCTTTCAGGCATCTTTTGTTTTTTCTTAAATAGTATAGTTTGATTAACAAGTAAAACAAACATGCCTTGTGGTATAATTTACTGTGGTAGAGTAGGTAATTAGTAAAAAAATGAGTGGGGATGAAAAACAATGATGAGATTAATACAATGGAGTAGGAGAAAGAGATGACTTGTAGGTTAAGAGTAATGATTCGACATACCTACCTCGCTGGATCCATCCTCTAGTTGACCCGTCTTTTTCTCATCGTACATTTACTTTATTATTTGCATTTTTTATTAAAAGTTTACTTTGGTAATAGGGAGGAATGGTCAACCATCACCTAGCCTAACATGGTCAACGCGACTAAAGATCGCAAAAGGAGCAGCACGTGGGCTAGCATATCTACACGAATGCAGCCCAAGAAAGTTGATACACGGCGACGTCAAGCCTTCCAACATCCTCCTCGACTCTTCCTTCACTCCTTACATCTCCGACTTCGGTCTCACGCGTCTCATCACCATCACCGCGCCTTCAGGTGAACCATCCTCCTCCTCTGGGGCAGGCGGTTTCTTAGGCGGAGCTCTTCCTTACACTTCTATCAAACCATCGGATAGATCCAACGGCTACAAAGCTCCCGAGGCTCGTCTCCCTGGAAGCAAGCCTGCTCAGAAATGGGACGTGTACTCGTTCGGTGTCGTGCTCATGGAGCTTCTTACGGGGAAGTCGCCGGATTCTTCGCCGCTGAGCTCGTCCTCGTCGTCCGCGGGGGTTGCGGAGGTGCCGGATTTGGTGAAGTGGGTGAGGAAAGGGTTTGAAGAGGAGACTCCGTTGTCGGATATGGTTGATCCAATGTTGCTTCAAGAAGTTCACGCTAAGCAACAAGTCTTGTCTGTTTTTCATCTTGCTCTTGCGTGTTCCGAAGGTGATCCTGAAGTTCGTCCGCGTATGAAGAACGTCTCCGAGAACATCGACAAAATATGATTCAATTTATCACCATATTATTATTTCCTTTTGGTCCATTTTTTGTTTTATATATATCTTCAATAGTTCTTACACGTGATCCCATAATCCATTCCGGAGTCTAGGGACCAGTTGTTTTTCCTTTTTGTGGAATAGTTAATTGAAATGAAAATTCAATCAACTGGGTTACATATGTAAAAAAAAACTATACATTTCATGCAAGGTCATTCTTGAATCTTGATCACCAGTCCCAACTTGTTGAAGGATCACCATTACACTTGTAAACTAATATAGAAGATTGCATTCTCCGCCTTGAACTTCCACGCGGTTCTCTTGTGGCGTCTTCTCAAGTTTCTACAACCACCTTGTTAATCTCCAAGGGTAGGGAATCACACAATTTCTGTAATGACATTGTCAAGTGTAAGAGGACAGTAAAACACAAGAAGTTCACTTTCTTTCTTTTTGACATATAATAATTGCAATTGCTGCCTAACCGGCTTCAATCTCTGGTTTATGAGTTATCTGATTAAACGAGAAAAAAAAATAGATCATAACATAAAATCAACATTGAATCTGAAAATTGTATCTGAGAAGATTATATTAGTTTAATAAAAATTTTGAAAAGATATATGTTGAAGAAAATGGAAAATCCTATTAACGGTTAGAAAGAGAAACAAAAGAAAAGGAAAGTTTGAAGAAGCTTGAGTATCAAGTAAGTAAACGTGTTGGAGAAATAACACAACAAAAGCAAATCTCTTATATATGTGAACACGTAAATCTTTCTCTCTACATTCGTTGCTTACAAACCCTATTTTTTTCAGTCGAGAAAGAAAGCGTTAGTAAAGACACAAAAGGATGGAGAAGCATGAGTTCTTAGAACTGTTTGAAGCTGCAAGTAAAGCTGCAAAATCTGCTTTGAGAGGAGACGTTAAGAACTCTCCTGCGGTCTCTAGGTGCGTCGAAGCCATAAAGCGTTTGAGAGAAGCTCCAGAGTCACTTGCTTACGAGATGGTCATCGATCGCAAATACCCTCAAATTGGAAAGAGTCACGTCCTTTTCACGGAGCACAAAAGACCTAGAATCCAGTCCGAGGGAAAGATTCTTTACACTCTCTGGATGAGATATCTCTACGCAACGGGAAGGAATCAGAGCTCACGACCTCGCGATCGTCCGGTGGTAAAGAATAAGAAGAAGCTTGTGGTTGTGGAGGAGGAGATGAAGATTTCGACGACGACGGGGGATTCTAAGCGAGACAAAGTGCGTGAGATTCTTTACAAGGCCTTGTCTAAAGTAGCTAACGAGGTTGTTGTGGTTGAGATGATGCAACGAGTGGTTTCTTGCGATTCTTGGAGTGTGGCTGCGTCGGTTGAATCTGCTATGCTTGAGAGACTAGGTTCTTTCGAGGGGGCTCAAAAAGCAAAGTACAGATCCATTCTTTTCAACATGGGAGACAGCAGCAATCCAGACCTGAGAAGGAAAGTGCTGTTCGGTGAGATCAGTGGAGAAAGACTGGTAACGATGGAGAAAGAAGAGATGGCGAGCAACAAGATTCAGATGGAAGTTCAAAAAATCAAAGAGAAAGCTAGAGATAAGGAAGAGAATCGAGTCAAGAGTATGATGATGTTTCAGTCAGACAGTATGATCATGACTTAGCCCAAAATAGATTCTCAGTTTATTAATTTGTATAGAAATATTTAGTCTCTTGTCTTGGTGGTCTCAATTTCAAAACACTTTTTAAGTTCTGCGTTTAATTTGTAACTCTTGTCTTGTTTCATAATTAAAACAAATATATTTTCTCTTATTATCCTTACCACTACTTCAGTTCTCTTGTTAAATCCGACTCTCAACTGATTCTTCGTTAAGATGATCATCAAATGAGGTTTTGTTGTTCTTTTGACTTGTAAGAGCTTCTTCTATCAGACATGGCTCCTCTTGGAACCTTTTGCTCTTGTCAACTAAATCTTCTCTTAGATGCAAGATGTTGATCATCAGCTTCTTCTCCAAGCAGTAAATGATTTGTCTCCTTTGATTCGTCATCCTAAATACAAGAGTTTCCAGGCAAATCATGTCTCATCTTCAATCTTTCCTATATGCCAGCCTAATATTCACATTGCCTCTAATATTAGAGGCTTTATAAAGGAGTCTCCAATCCTCGAGAAACAGCTTGATCACATTTCAAACAGGAGCATCTTATGGAGTGACTATGGACTAGTTTCTCTTGCCAAAACCAACTGCGCCCACAAACAAACATAACATTCTCAGAAAAATTTAGTTTTTCCATGATAACGAAGAACATTGTTTCGATGCAGTTCGATGTATATGAAACGTAACACTGAGCATGTTGCACCATACTAGAGAGGTCCTATATGGATAAACATGAACTATATGATTCTTTCATCTCTGCACCATTACCCCAAAGGTTCCATCTACCCTCCACATACTAAAGAAGATCAACATCGTGCTACAAGACATCATATACATATGGGAACAATATGATCAAGATAAAGGAAGAGGCAAAGGCACACGTCTCTTCACCGGCTGGTCTTCCCTTACCTTGTTAATAATGTCCCAAGCGTATCCCCAAAATCGATGAAATGGAAAGCTAAAAACTACAGATGCATGTTAGAGACCAGTTTTTTTTTCTTATATAGGGCTTAAGACTACGATCACATGTTGGCAAATATATAGCATATGAGCTGTAGCTTCTCTGTTCATCACATATTCTTGTGGTCTCGAGTCTCTTGACCGATATTCATATCGTTTTGAACAATTTCGAAACATTTACCTCAAACATCGTTTAAACATGAATTGCATTAAAATCAAATTCCAACATAATCCAACAACGCAATCATATGTTACAAGGAACAAACAGAGGAGAAACACACCAGAACAACACTTAAAGCAGTTTCAAACAAAACACTCTCCACTTTATTCAAAAACTGTATTTCAAACCAGTGTATCAACTTATAGAAGAGACGATGCTCTCTTCGATTTGTATTCATGGAGAAATGTAACGACGACAATGGTATCAGTAAGATCATATCAATCAGGCAGTGATTGTGACGCTGCATACGCACGGACCAGACAGTTTTATCTCAGATGTTTTCCACTGCTTGCCTGGTGCAGCAGCCGGGTCATACACTAAAGTGCTGTGACCTGTTTCTCCCTGAGAAGAAAAAAGCAGAAGCTTCCCACTCAGCTTACCAAACTGGAACCCCGCCCTCGAGCTACCTGAAAGCGGAAGAGCCACCACTTCCCAAGTTTCATCTTCTGCATTAAACACAGACATCTTCCTCTGGTTCTTCCAATCAATACAGAACAGCTTCTTTCCTACTTCAACATGAGCTGTCACCATCTGCAAGAGCATCCAAATCTTAGCAACAAAGTTAAAAGAAACATACTCAATGATCAAAAGACTCAAAAAGACTTACAGTTAAACCGTTTTTGCTTCCAGACCAGGAACCGCACTGAGTGTTATACACATCAACAAGTTTTGAGTTACCAATCGTAAAGTTAGATCTCCCACCCATCACGTAGAGCTTCCCGTTGAATCCGCTAGCGAAACATCCCCATCTCGGACGCCTCAGAGATTCTATGAAAGTCCAGACACCAGTCTCTGGATCATACACCTCCGCACTCGACAAACTCTCACCGTCAAGACCGTGACCTCCCACCACATAAACAAGCCCATTCACCTCAGCGCAAGCAAAGTCATAGCGAGCTTCCTTCAGGTCTTCTAGTCTACTCCAACTGATTTCATTACAAAAACCAAAACATATTTGAACATAAAAATCCACTCAATTAGGCATATGCTGGTTTAGTTTGAGTAGTTTGGGTATTCGGAATTCTGGTAGTTCGGTTTGACCAAAATTTCGCCAAATTAAACTGGGAAAAAATTCGATTCAGTTTTAAAAAAATTTACCGACATTAACCTAAATTTTGGTTTCGATTATATTTTGTTTAAATTTGGGTAATTTCGGTTAGTTCAGTTTGGCTAATTCAGTTCAAGATTTTGATTAATTTGGTTAACATTTTTTTAGAAACCGAACTAACCGATTACCGAACCGAACCCAAAAAAATCAAAGTTTTTATAAAACTGCCAAACTAAACCAAACTCACAACCAAACTAACCGAAAATTTTAGTTCGGTTTGGTTCCACGAGTTCGGTTCAGTTCAAAATCGCAGGTCTACACTCAATCATAGGATCAAAGTTCACAAAGGATGCTGAAATCAAGAACAAGACGAACCTGTTGAGGCAAGTATCAAACTGATAAACATCAGAAGATGCAACAAGAGAACCGTTGATCAAAGCGCAACCAGCAACAACAAGGAGCTTCCCATCAACCACAACCACCTTAAAACCTGTTTTGGCAGGACCGGGCATGGGTGGAAGAGATGATAGTTTACGTCCCTGACAGTCCATCACCTCCCATTGGCTATCTTTCCCTCCAGCTTTCGTTGTTAAGACATAGAGCCACTCCTCAAGCATGCCGGCTAGTCTTCTCACAGTAATAAACTCTCTGCTCTTGACAACATACCTCCATTTCTTACATACACGTCCCATGGAAGGGAAGCTAGCCCGCGGAACCAGCGCCAGACACAGCTTCGCCACATCATCAGACAATCCCGGGATCAAAGGGTTGTCTTGGTAATTCTCAGACAGCAACCGTGAACCAAGATCAAGATTTTCTTTGGAGAAACACATGTTGTGACTTACTACAACCCTTTTGTTCCCACTTACATAAGCTTGCATCTTTTGACTAATCTTTTGAACAATAGAAATTTCTAACTAAAGTAAGTTTTCTTTGTGTGTGTACGAAAATGTTATTTAAAGAATCTCGTGAAAGCCGTCACGTATATGGATTTTCAAAGATAAAGGAATAAACAATGTAGCGGAGAAGAAGACTATTGTAGAGACCACTGATGTATGATGATGATGATGTCCAGCCAGATCTAGTTCATATTCCATACCAATGGCTTCGCTTCTACAAAAGTTAGGATCTAAGATCGATGTTAAAGTAATGTTGTTGTTTCTTCTCAGACACATTTCTGTATCTACCAAAAAAAAAGATTAAAGATAATGTCAACAACAAAGAAAGAGAGTTACCAGATTGCAGCTAGAAAAGAAAAGAAGACATACCATTAAAAGGTAAAGCTAGAGAAGGAATTTAGCCACCCGCAACGTCCATCTTTAGAATTTGCCAATGTTCTGCAAAATTGTTTTCCAGAAAAAGTCAATTCTTGAACCAAGTCAAGAACCAATAAGAATTTTGAATATCAATTATTTTCTGAAAAGGGAACATAATATCATGAAAATATGAAATTCAAACTCTGACAGAAACTTGGCCAAGATCTCAAGATAAGTGCTTCCATATATGAAAAAAAAAAAGATATTTCAAAATCAATAAAAAATTGCACAAAATTTACAGTAAAATGGAGGAATCTATGGGGATGGTGAAAGACCAGAAGCGGATGATTCATTTCCAAAGAGGAAACTTATAAAAATAAAAATCCAGAATGGCAAAGACATTTATAGAATGAAGCGGAAAGAAATGAGTAATCGTCTCCACCACCCTTACATGAAAATTTTAAATCTGTAATCTCCTCCTTATAACTGAATTTGCATATATAATAATTTTTAAATCGAGAAATGAGTGAAATACTAAATAACCAGGGAAGTTGACAATATTTACAAAGAAAACCAGGGTCAAATCCACCCAACCAGTGACCCGTCGGATCTACATGGGTAAACCGAAGTAAACCAAGAAATCCCTAAAATCAAACGCGATTTGTAATCGAGCGTTTCCAAATAAGTTATTATTTTCCGATTTCTCATTTCCTTTAAACATTTTATCATTGTCGAAACTCTCGGTTTCCTCTCGGTTTCTCGAAAAAAGCAGTAGAGGCGGATCTCGATCTCATGAAAGAAAGAGAAGAGGTAATGGTCCCGACGAGATTCAATTCTAGGTTTTCAATTTAGGTTCTTGAATTTGTTCTCGTCTCGGTTTGTGTCGTGTCTTTCTCTCTCGATTAGGTCTTGTTAGGTTGTTGGCGTGATTTTCGTTCGCGAGGCTGAAATGGCGAAGACGAAATGGACTATGAAGAAGAAGAAGAAAACGAAACCATTGAAGGATATAACATCTCCATTGAAAGATGTTGAGATTCGAAGAGAAGAAGAAGAAGAGAGGTCGAGGAAGAAAAGGAGGAAGAGGCGAACAAAGATGATTTAGAAGTGAATGAAGAGAACTCGGAAAAGAAACGAGGAAGAAGAAGAGAGGTCGAGGAAGAAGAAGAAGAGAGGTCGAGGAAGAAGAGGAAGAGAGGCCGAGGAAGAGAGGCCGAGGAAGAGAGGCCGAGGAAGAAGAAGAAGAGAGGTCGAGGAAGAAGAGGAAGAGAGGCCGAGGAAGAGAGGCCGAGGAAGAAGAAGAAGAAGAGAGGTCGAGGAAGAAGAGGAAGAGAGGCCGAGGAAGAGAGGCCGAGGAAGAAGAAGAAGAAGAGAGGTCGAGGAAGAAAAGGAGGAAGAGGCGAACAAAGATGATTTAGAAGTGAATGAAGAGAACTCGTGAAAAGAGAACGAGAAAGAGATCGAGGAAGAAGAAGAGAGGTCGAGGAAGAAGAAGAAGAAAGCGAAACCATTGAAGGATATAACATCTCCATTGAAAGATGTTGAGATTCGAAGAGAAGAAGAAGAGAGGTCGAGGAAGAAGAAGAGAGGTCGAGGAAGAAGAGGAAGAGAGGTCGAGGAAGAAGAAGAGAGGTCGAGGAAGAAGAGGAAGAGAGGCCGAGGAAGAAGAAGAAGAAAGCGAAACCATTGAAGGATATAACATCTCCATTGAAAGATGTTGAGATTCGAAGAGAAGAAGAAGAAAGCGAAACCATTGAAGGATATAACATCTCCATTGAAAGATGTTGAGATTCGAAGAGAAGAAGAAGAAGAGAGGTCGAGGAAGAAGAAGAGAGGTCGAGGAAGAAGAGGAAGAGAGGTCGAGGAAGAAGAAGAAGAAGAAAGCGAAACCATTGAAGGATATAACATCTCCATTGAAAGATGTTGAGATTCGAAGAGAAGAAGAAGAGAGGTCGAGGAAGAAGAGGAAGAGAGGCCGATAAAACCGTTAGGCATGTACTTCCACCGTCGAGTATAGGAAGAAGATCAAGATATCGACGAGGTGTTTTATTGCTGATGTACTTAAAACCCTAGGCGAATTACAGCCTCCGATGACTCCGGTAGAAGAGTTGGTTTGAGACTCATCCGCAGTTCAAACACATATTCCACATGCCACAGGCTGGAAACCACAAGGTAATGGGGATGTGGATGCTCCTTCTCGAACCGTGCGCATAGTAAAAGAAAAGAGGCATGGTTTTGCGGTGAATGGTTGTCCAATCCGCTATGGTATTAGAGAACATGCTTTGATATCTGGTTTGAACTGTAGAAACTATCCACTGAACTACAAGCAATCTGGAGGCACGAACTTTCTGAGGAAATATTTTGGCCATCGAGTAGTTAGGTATCATGACGTGAAAGCAATGGTTCGAGGGAATGGAACCTGGTCGTGATAGGTTGAAGCTGTTGGTCTTGTATTTTCTATCGAGTATTATAGTTGGGCAAAGAAGGGCCGGTGAAGATGCCCCTCCCGTGGAGCCATTTTTGCTGAGAGCAGTTGATAATCTCAACCTATGCAAAACATTCCCTTGGGGTAGATTGTCGTTTGATTACATGCTGAGACAGATTTCGAACACTATGAGCCATTTTGATGGGGAGGTGAAAGAAGGTGTGATTTGGCCAGTTCGGATTCTGTATTCCAATGGAGGTAAATGTATATGACTTCGTATGTTGAATATTCTCATGGAAATTATGATATTGACAGTGGAGAGGTATTTTTATATGTGTAGCTCTTAGCATTTGAGGCCATCGAGAAATTGGGGTTGAAATTCGAGAGGAAGTACCAGTTGAAGCGTAGACCCAACATGTCCAAGGATGTGCCGATCAAAGTTCAAGAGAAGTGAAATGAAGGGATTTCCACTAGCGAAAATAAATAAAGCACTCGGTGAAACTACGGTTAGTTGTCCCATGTATCCAAATATTGTAGATAAAATGTTATGTAATGTTTTGGAAATTTGAATAAGACGTTGACACTGCAGGACATTGAGAACATCTTGGCTTGTCTTGTGAAGAAAAGACTCTACTAGGTCGGATAACGAACCGAAGACATCGAGATAAGGATGACACGATTGTGGAGAGCTGGATGAAGTGTTTGGATAGGGGTTACGTTGTTAGGTTTGAAGATATGTTTCAGGAAGATGTGGCTGCCAGACAAGACCCTCCCCTCAGATTGGAAGCGAGACCGAAGCTACCAATGAAGCGGGAGGGAACACCGTGAAGCTAGATGAACTGGTACAAGTCATTAACAGCTTCAAAGAATCTATTGAAGGCGGTGGCGAAGATTGAGGAAAAGTTTGGAGAGTTTGACACAAGACTCGCTGCATCGGAAGGTTTTGTTCAAGAGCTTTTAGATGGTAGGAATGTCGATGCGGATATGGAGGACGAACAGGGCATCTCGAAGAGGTCAAGGAATAAGACAAAGGACATCTCTTCGAGGGCAAAGAAGAAGTCGAAGAAAAACTGATCAATTGCTTTTGTTGTTTGTTATGAAACTTATGTTGCTTAGGTGTGTTCTAAAACATATGTTGCTTTCGTTGTACTAAAACTTCTGATGCTTTTGGTTTGTACTAATCTCTGATTTGCTTTTGGAACTAGGTGAGTCAAGTACAACTATGGAAAACTAATAATACTATATCTTACTAGTACAACTATGGAAAACTAATAAAACTATATCTAATAAACCGGATTATTCGATTACTCTCTCTTCTCTAGAATCTTCTCATAACTATACTTTTACTTTTCTCTCTCTCTCTCTCTTTAAAAGGATGTCAGACGATTTCTCTTCTTTATCCCTCTCTTTCTTTCAAGAGCAAATTTTCTACTCAAGATGGAATATGGTTCGGGATCTGGTTCGGGATCGTCGAGGAGAAGGCCAAAATCTGGTCGGAGATTGTGCTCATGTGCCTTAGAGGCGACCATATATCAAGCTTGGACAGAAGAGAACCAGGCTGACGATTTTATGGATGTCCGCGGTTTAAGGTATGACATCTGATTATACAACTTGTTACCATGATGAATAATAGATTGGATTTGGATTATGTGGCAGGAGCCAAATGGATGTAACTTCTTCTCCTGGTATGATAAAGAGGATGGTACATTATGGCAAAAAAGAGCTTTACTTGAAGCCCGGGATGAGATCCGAGAGCAGAGTCTGGTGATTGAGCAGTTGAAGGAAACAATTGCAGAACTGAGAAGCAATTTGGAGAAGAAAGAAAATGAAGATGAGATTGTTAGAAAGTTTGAAGAATTCTTTGTTTAAGACAATGAATCCGTTTGTATGTTTAAGAAGACCTCTATGATTAAGAGTTTGTGATCGCATAAAACCTATGTTACTATAGTAACATAACACAAGTATTAACTTGTCACAACATCACATACATAATCCAAACAAGTTACATAAGAAACACATACAAGTCTTAACAAACAAAGACTTGTATTTACCGAAAATTAAAGACAAACAAACAACTTGTTCAAACAAACACTTCTCAAACACGTGGGATAAGTAGTTTCAGAGCTGCAATTTCCGCAGCCATGGCGTCCACCTCCTCCCTTAAGCGGAGAACCTCTTCCTCAACTCCGATGACCCATGGCTGACGGAAGTGGAGACCATCATCCTGTCAGTTTCACATTGTTGTACGTAGTTATACATTTTGCATTATCGATGTAATAGAAGGGAAAATCCATATTTTTACCTCAAACTTGTCGCAAGTGAAGTACTTGCGGCCTGGTAAGAAATCCTTATCTTTCGGATTAGCTGAAACCTCGTTGACAATTCGTCCCCCGCATGGGCAAGATCTTGGAATCCCGTACTCAGCATCGCATGTATACTGAACCATGTCGAAGTGCTTCTTCATTTTCTTCATCTCCCTCCTTTCCTGTTTCTCAACCCATGGATCCATCTGAGCCTCGAGAGAAAGATGAGAGAATCGATGTAGATGAGGAGAGAATCGAGGAGAGATAAAGGTGAGAAAGGTTTTAGAGATGAGGAATGTGTGGTTAATGAGAGAGTAGAGAAAGAAAATGTTTGGAAAGCCCGCCTAAAATTTTTAACTGTTTGGAGAGCCCGCCTAAAATTTTATGTAGTTCTCCCTAAGATAGTTGTTGTACAGAATTTACAAATAGTTGTACATCGGGTGATTTCCAATTATTTCAGTATTACAGGTAATTATATTTTATTTTGGTAGTTGTCCAATGATATACAAGATTTAATAATATGATTATTGGTGTTTCGCGTAGTTAAAGTGTCTATAAGACTCTAAAACGAAATCTCATCTTCAGTAGTCACATATTTATCAAAGTGAGTACAAAAGTGTATGTAGTATGTTGGGTGGTTGTTTTGATTCTTGAGTAATAATTTTTTTTTCTTTTCTGTTGTATAGTTGTTTTGATTCTAGAGTAATACATTTATTTCCTATTGTTGGATAGTTCTCTTCCTTGTAAATTTCATTTAATCATGCAAGATTGTAAAATTCACACTCAAGACGAAATTCAATTTCAGATAGTTATACTAGTATCAATATTAGTTCGACATAGTTGTACAAATAAAACAGTAAAATTCAAACATTTCGATTTCCAAATAGCAACCACTGCAGGCTTTGTCTTGGTCGCCTTTTATTTTGTGTTCTTGGCCGACGCTCCCCTGCTGATGGAAACCGTTTAACTCTTTTTCTTCCCCTCTGCTCAGTGCGCTTAGGAGCCAAGATCTTCTTCTTTTTTATGTAATCCGGGACATCCCATTGGCTCCTATCCGGAACCACGTATATAGTCCTGTAATATGCCAATGCCCACAGCTCTGTCCAATAGTATTTAGATATCAAATCTTCTAAATCGAAGCGTGATTGCTATCACCTTTCTTAGAGTAGAAAATGAAAGCGGCTAATCCGTGGACACAAGGATACTTTTCAATGTCAAAGAACCTGCAACTGCAACTTTTGGCTAGTAAATTCACCAAATACGGTTTGCCATCACTTCCCATGACACTGTATTCAAGGTGGAAAGCATTTAGCTCCGACACAATTAGGCATTCTGCTTCCCCCCACGTGTCATGCACATAGTTCTCCACTAGAGGCACCAGTTTCCGCTCACTGGATCCTCTAACGGTCTCTTTCCTATGCTCATTAAACCAATCTGCAGTTTTTTTAACGATCGTATCCAGCATCGGTATTAAAGAGTACCTCCTCGCGTCTCTAAACACGCTGTTCATCGACTCCACAGCGTTGCTTGTGTCAATGTTGTATCTATCTCCTGGAAACCAACACCTCGCCCACTTTTCTTTCTCACTACTTTCCTCCAGATACTTTGCAGCAGATGGATACCGAGTCTTGAAACCAGAATAAGCAGCATCAATTCGGACAACGTGTAAATCGAGCAATGTCCATAAATCTACATTCAACAACATCCTTGTTGGCGTTACTAACACGACCTTTCACATTTTGCCAAATGCCATATACAATGCGCATGATGAGCCATCGGAAACATTAGCTATGGCATTTATGAGGCTTACATTTCGTCACTCATAAATACCAACTCCGATGAATCCGCACAACACTTTTCAACATCTCAAAACCAAATCCAACTCTCCTTATTCTCGCCATCTAATACACCAAAGGCTAATGGATAGTGGTGCGATTAGGATCTTGGGCGTGGCAAAAGCGAGTACACCACCATATCCATTTTTCAGAAATGTGGCATCCATCGTTATCACTTTCCGCATCACTTGAAAACCTTCAATGCTGGCTCCCGAGCAATGAACAAATATTTGAATTTCTCGACTCATCTAACTCCACGCTTGATATTGTCCCATAATTCATCTTCTCCAACATGTACAAATAACGAACAACATCGGTAACTTTCTTCCTGAGTCCCACGCAAAGCGTTTACAGCCGTTTCTACCTGCAAGCGGTGGAGTACGATACCTTCACACCAAGTTTGTTCCACACAAGCTCGACAATGCTTTTAGGACGAGGAGTTTCCATTTGTCTGGATAATCATCATGCAATAGAGATGCAACTAGCTGTGGTGTGCCTTTCCTCCTTGAGTTGCATTTACTCGACTTCCACGAGCATGTATGCATGTTCGTGTATGTTCTAACAGAGAATATTTCACTGTTGGCAATTTTTGCAGCTCGTAGTCCCCATTTACAACCTTCCTTCGGACATTTTAACACTAATCGCTGCTTATCAGATTTTACCACCTCAAACCCAAAACTCTTCGAACATGCCCCTCGATCCACCACTTCTTGCACTGCCTTTTTACTAACAAACTCTTGTTGTATTTGCAACCCGGACCGTCTTCCCATGCCTCCATAAACGGAACCGATTTGCCAAGAGGAGGTGCCTCTATATATCTTTCACGCATTTCCGACTCTTGTGTACCATTACCCTCCATTCCACCTGCATTATACTCCTCCATTCCACCAGCATTATACTCCCCCATTCCACCAGCATTATCATTCTCCTTTCCACCAACATTATCATTATCCTTTCCACCAGCATTATACTCATCCATTACACCAGCATTATCATCCTCCATTCTACCAGCATTATCATCCTCCTTTCCACCATCATTATCATCCTCCTTACCACCGGCACTTTCATCCTCCTTTCCACCACCATTTTCATCCAAATTAACTTCTTCATCAACTCCTTCCAACATCTCCTGAATCGCCACTATCCCCCCCTCAGATTGTTTTTGAACTAGAATGTTGCCACCATATAAAGTTATGGCTCTATCTCCGAAATCATTGTCATTCGAATGCAACACTTCATAGTTCATACCTAACGAACTTCGTTTGCCGGCTCTTGAAAGTTGCTCGGGGAGTTCTAATCTTCTGATGATTTCCACATATAATATGCACTGCGGTTCTCTTTATCAAGGACAATAGATATCCACAAAGGTCTTCATCATCGAAATGGGCCATTGTTCCTCGGACCCAACCAGCGGTGGAATGTAACTCAATTTCAACTTCACGAACTTTCATCAAACGCAAGCTTCTTGCATATCCGTGCTTCTACCATTGAAAGAGTTATATCGTCCACTTTATTCTTAATCACTAAACTATACATGTGATCTTCGCATCTGAAATGTATGATGACGTTGTTGCTCATTGGATCCTGACAAGACAAACATTGAATATCATGCATTATGCATCGAAATATGCCAACATAATTAATTAATAAACGTTCGTTCAAGAATACTAGTATAACTACATGCTACGGTTATCGATATTCTTGGTACTATATTTTCACTAGTTCTCTGTCTTAGCGGTATTGATTCTCAAATCTACATTCAATGTACTACAATTTCAATGCATCTCCAATGCGGTCGAATGAACCAAATCGACCTCCGCAACATCTACATCCATTCCAATCAGCTATTCTCATCGAGAATTGCAACATTTATACATACATACCCGTTTTCACGTTTCCAATACAGTGGAAGGTAGTGCAGCCTTTGATTGGGGATCGATTGATGAAGATAGGACCGAAGATCGATATTCGATTGGAGAGGAGAGCCAATTAAGTAGAGAGGCTGAATTGAGGAGAAGGGAGCTCGGTGGAGGGCGAGGCGTCGTGCATCGTTTCGATTTTGTTTTCCCAATTTTCTTTATTCTAAACGCAGACGAGACCGCAAATCCTCCACCGCGATACAAGCGCCGCTTTTCATTCAATTTCCAAATTTCTAAATTTAATTTAATTTTTCTGAGGTCAATTTAGTATTTTCGGTGTTTTAATGAAATAGGAGGATATTGAGAATAGTGGAGGTATAAGTGATTTTATTTTTTGTAGAAGGGCGTCTGAGGATATTGCTCGAAAGAAATAGCAGAGATAAAAAAAAGGATAAAGAAGATTGAACGTACCGACAGAATAGGGGAAGCCTTGTCGTGTTTATGCGTTGAAGTTGGTGAAGAGACGATAACATTGACAGAAAGAGAAGATGTGAGAAAAATAATGGTGGGAATTAAAAGGGAACGTGAGATTATGAATTATTTATATTAGCAAAATCAAATCACAACAATGATTAATTACTTTATGCGGTAGGGTTTTGCAACTAGATTATGATTTCGAAATAGATGTATATAAAAGAAAGCTTACCCAAGTAGGTGATGGTTTAGAAAGGTGATTTAAAAACTTGTTCCTTACAACTATGAACAATCATGTTCTAGTATTATCTTAGTACTAATTTGAAGAGACTAGTGGTTTATATACTTCACGAGTTTGTAAGATATACACCAGAATATATATAGAGTTAATAGTTTGGACCTTTCAATTCATAAATGTGGATTTTAAATATATGAATGAGGATTTTCCATTCAAAACCTCATTTACATTCAAGAATATATTTATGTACATAATATTACTTACATGATCGTTTGGTGTACTACTTCATAAAATCTATCCTCATCAGTAACTGAAGTAACTAATATTTTGGAAACTGTTAATGGAATTAAATAATATTTTATTCTTTGTTTAACTACAATGTACATATGCTCATAAACTGGGGTCAACAGTTACTTTTCTTCTTGATATTTTTTCGCTTAATACAAGCGAGAGCCTAGATGGTTCTAAATTTTTCAGAACATGATTAGCCAGAGAGAGAGCGATGATTATGGATTGTTAACTTTAACAGTTTACTATCCTTTTCCCACAGTTACAATGACCTCACTCCAAGTCCAAAAACAAGCGAACAATAGAAACTGTAACCAGGAGCATATGAGGGTTGATAACTATTCAGAAGTTAAAACTTGGTCGAACCCATTTTATTGTTTTTAAGATAATGTTTTCTACTCTGATATATGTATGTTAATTGGCAAAAATAAATAAATAGCGTTGTCACCACATCAAACCCACGTCAGTTTGAAAGGCAAAAAAGGAAAAAAGAAATATCCAATACGATCTTATCTCGCGAACTTTTATTCTTAGTTATCCTGGAGTATATACATTTATCATCCATCTTTTCCTTTTTATAATGATTCAAGATAAATCACAAACTTATGAAAAAATCTAGACTAATTTCTTAAAAATGTGTGCAGTCCACAATCAATGAATGATTAGTAAAAAATAAATTCTTGAAATTAACATTTTGGTATAAAAGATGTCAATTGTTTTTTTTGAGCAAAAAAAGATGTCAATTGTTTTGTTCAAAAAAAAAAAAAGATGTCAATTGTAAAAGGTTAAGAAATTAAAATATATTTTCCTCGGTTATTAGGTCCATTAAAATTGAAAAGTAAGGCAAATCAAACAACTTTGTGAGGTTTGACTTAAAACAACCCACCATAATGAAAAGAGGGATTGTTATTTATTTATGGATCTAAAAGTGGCGACCCGAAAGCGATAGCTACCTTTCTTCTTCTTTTTCTAACAACGCTTTCTTTATCTGTGCGATGCAGACAAATTTTACCCATTTTAAGGACGGTTCTTGTTGATTTACGATTAAAACGAATATTATGAAATCCCAATTGTTGGTTAGAATAATCAAAAGTCCCAATGTTACATGGCCGTGAGTCACCTCAGGCTATAGATAACATTCCATCCCTTTTTGGATTTCTTAGAAAATCATCTTAGACGAAAGGTATACAACTATTTATTTATGCTCAGACGTTAGCTTGGTCTTTTTATAAAAAATCAATTTACTGACCAGTTCACCACTTGAACATTTTAATTTACATTAGGATCATATATTTAATGAACTTTCCCAAAATTTATTATCTTATTATATTATCAAATTAGATCATATGTAACATTAACTTTACTCCAAAATGATAAAATTTCATATGTAACATTAACTTTACTCCAAAATGATAAAATTTATTAAATTATTATATTTATTAATTTATCAACATCAATTTTCATAGGGATAGTTTGATAAAGATAGAATGATCAAAGACTTAAAACAAGAGATAACTGAAGGTATACTTTATTCATCGTAGAAGAGAACATTTAAATAGACCCGAGGTATTACAACGAGTAAACGAACTGACTACGAAAATAACTCAACAAACTCAACAAACTTAATGTCCTACTCTTCAAGTAGACTTATTCAAACAAGACTCAGTTATTACTTCTAGCACACGTCAACTAATGACGTTTATTCAACATATCCTTCCCTAAACTTGAATGGCTCCTTCAAGTTTACTCTTCCTTCAAACACACTCCCAAACTCATCCTCAACCTCTCGAACACTTCTAGTTTCACGGCCTTTGTCATTATGTCGGATACTTGCTCTTGTGTTGGACAGTACTCGAGCTTGATCACACCATTATTAACCAATTCCCTCAAAAAATGAAATCTTACATGAATGTGCTTGCTTCTTCCATGGAGAACCGGATTCTTAGAGAGTTTGATTGTCGAGCTGTTGTCGCAGTACAACACAGTTCCCTCCTTCTGTTCTACACCTATCTCCTCAAGAATGTTTCTTAACCACACAGCCTGACAAGCACCGTGCGCTACTGCGACAAACTCGCTTCAGTTGTTGATAAGGTCACTATGGGCTGTTTCTTAGGCGTCCGGGACACTGCTCCTCCACTCATTACAAACACATATCCGGATGTGCTTTTACGTCGTCCCAAGTCGCTGCATAATCGCTATCTGCATATCCCAACATCTCCTTTCCACCTTTTCTACTATATTGAATTCCAAACTCAGACGTTCCTTTAACATACCTCAAGATTCTTTTTGCTGCCAGCAAGTGTTGCTCCGTTGGATGTTCCATGTATCTGCTCACCAAGTTAACATCAAACATGATATCAGGTCTTGTGACTGTTAGGTACCTCAAACTTCCCACCAGTTTCTTGAACCGGTCGAGTTCACCTCTGCTCCAGCTTCTTCTTTCGTTAACTCATGTCCCCGCACCATTGGGTTCTTGAGTGAGTTACATTCTTCCATTCCAAACCTCTCCAGGATATCTTCTGCATACTTGTGTTGATTGATAAATAGTCCATTGTCATCTTGAACAACTTCCACTCCTAAGAAGAACCTCATTCTTCCAAGATCAGTCATAGCGAATTCCTCCATCATAGACTTCTTGAAACCTTCAAGTAGTGCATCTGAGTTGCCTGTATATATCAGATCATCGACATAGAGACTGACAATCAAAATATCTCCACCTTCCTTCTTCACAAAGAGTGTGTGTTCACAGTAACATTTCTCAAATCCTTCCCTCATGAAGTATCCCTCAATCCGGTTATACCAAGATCTTGGAGCCTGCTTTAAACCATACAAGGCTTTGTTGAGCTTGTAAACCTTCCCAGCAGCTCTCTTGCTTCAAACCTTCAGCTGATCAATGTAGACATCTTCACTTAGTTCACCGTTGAGGAATGCACTTTTGACGCCTAGTTGAAGCACCTTCCAACTTCTTTGTGCCGCAAGAGCAAGAATAGCTCTTATGGTGTCCCATCTAAAGAACAGCAAAGACCTCTTGAAAATCTACTCCTTGCCTCTGATGATAGCCTTTAGCAACCAGCCTTGCTTTGTACTTGTCAACCTCTCCTCGTTCGTTTAGCTTCGTCTTGAACACCCATTTCACGCCTATGACCTTTGCTCCAGCTGGAAGATCAAATAGCTCCATGTCTCATTCTCTTCTATAGACTGATCTCAGCTACCATTGCTTCCATCCATCTTTCTTCTCTTGCAGCCTCGTCAAAACTCTCGGATCAGTCGATGTAGTGAATACTGCAATGATCTCATCTTCTTCTTGAATAAAGAAACTGGTGTGTCCAGCTACATAGTCTCTCATCCATACTGGTGCTCTATTTGATCTTCCAGCTGATTCGCGTGTAGATGATTCTCCACTATTTCCTTCCCCATTTCCTGCAATTTCTTCTACTACTGGAAATGTATCAGGTACTTCTTCTCGTGTTTCATTCCCTTCTTCCGTTTCATCTCCATTTTCCATGGTTCCCTCTTCTTCTTCTCCCTCTCCTATCAATCCTTCCCAGAACGGCCCATTGTCTTGTTTGCTTTCTTCCCAGTCCCATCCTTTGGTTTCATCAAATCTCACATCCTTGCTGATGACAATCTTTTCTGTCTCAGGGTTGTAGAGACGGTACGCCTTTGATTCTTTACTTACTCCCATCAGCACACACTTCACACTCTTCTCATCAAGCTTGGTTCTCTTCTCATACGGTACTAGAGCGAAGCCAATGCATCCAAATGTCCTGATATGGGTGACTGAGGGCTTGTGATTGCTCCATTTTTCTTCTGGAGTAACATCGCCTAGCGCTGTTGCTGGACTTCTGTTCAGGATGTATACTGCATACTGAGCTGCTTCAGGCCAGAACTTCCTTGGAACTGACATTCCCAACAACATACACCTTGTCATGTTCATGATGGTTTGGTTCTTGCGTTCTGCTATCCCATTCTGTTGCGGGGTGTAGGCAGCCGTGAGTTGTCTCTTTATACCGCTCTCTTTGCAGTATTCTTGAAAGGCATTCGAGTTGTATTCTCCTCCACGGTCCGTTCTGAGACACAAAAGAGGCTGTCCAAGTTTCCTTTCCACTAGAACCTTGAACTCCTTGAATGTTTGCAGAGCCTCCGACTTCTCACGAAGGAAATAGGTCCAACATTTTCTACTAAAATCATCGATAAAGTTGATGATGTACCTCCTTTGGTGTTTGGCGTAGGTGTGATCGGACCGCATATATCGTAGACCAGTTCAAGTCATCGACTTGACTTCCATTGCGCCTTCTTTGGAATGATTTCTTTGATCTGTTTTCCACTCATACAAACCTCGCAGATTCCAGCCTCCGTATGATCGAGGTTTGGCAACCCTGTGACCATTTTCTTCTCTTCCAGAGTCTTGATTCCTCTATGGCTCAAGTGGCCAAGTCTCTTGTGCCACAGAACACCTTCCCTTTCATCTGTTACTTGCATGTATCTGTCTTCAATGGCCTCTTTCTGCTTCTTGACAGTCGCAAGAACCGCAAACATTCTGTTTTTACTCATTCTCGTTTGCATGATCATTCACCTTTGGTGTTTGTGCCATATCTCGCATACTCCATCATCAATGACTATCCTTAGTCCCTTTTCTTGTAACTGACCAACACTCAGTAGGTTACTCTTCAATCCAGGCACGAAATACACCGACGTGATCAGGTGGACTGATCCATTGATCTTCAGCCGAATTTGACCATCATTCTTCTATCGTCTCCAAGCTTCACATTTTGACTGAAGCTCTTGTCAAAGTCAGCAAACCAATCCCTTTTACCACACATGTGGTTACTGCAGCCAGAGTCTAGAAACCAGACTTCCTCATCTTCTTCTTTGATCTCTTCAACGTGTGCCATGAGCAATATATCCTCCTCTAGCTCTGCAAAGTTTGCACTTTTCTCCCATTCCAAACACTCGTACTTGAAATGTCCCATCTTATGGCATTTGTAACACTCTACTGTCTCCTTATTGAAGCTTGAGCTTCCTCTTCCTTTCCCTTGATATCCTCCTCGTCCACGAGACATAGTTCCTCCTCTGCCTCTTCCTCCTTCAGGTCTCCATCGGCTCTCTATCTTCAGAGCTTGTTCATCACCTCCATGTCTGATCAGTTTCTGTTCGTGAACCATCAAGGAGCTCTGTAGTCCATCCACTGAGAGATCTTTGATGTCGTTGGATTCTTCAATAGCGCAGACAACATACGTGAACTTCTCAACTAAAGTCCTCAAGATTTTTTCTACAACCTTGGAATCACTTATCTCCTCTCCGAGATTCCTCATGTCATTCACCACCACCATGACTCTTGAGAAGTATTCACTGATAGTTTCCCCTTCCTTCATCTCAAGCACTTCAAAATCCCTTCTCAGTCTCTGCAGTTGTGCACTCTGAACCCTCTGATTTCCTTGGTACTTGCTCTTCATAGATTCCCATAGATCCTTAGATGTATCCTTCTTCATGATTGTTTTGAGGATCGTTTTATCTATCGATGCGAATAGATAATTTTTCACCTTTAGATCCTTAAGAGTAAGCTCGTTCTCAGGTTCTCGGTCAGGATCACGCCTTGGTCTGGTCTCGTGATTCCTGTCTCTATCAGACTCCACCATTCCTTCGATCTCAGCAGGTTTTCCATCAACATCGCCCAGTACTCGTAATCACCATCAAACTTTGGAATACTCAGCAATGAATCTCTCTCACTCATCTTGTTCTGTCTCTCACCAGGTTCGTATCAAGCTCGATACCACTTGATAAAGATAAAATGATCAAAGACTTAAAACAAGAGATAACTGAAGGTATACTTTATTCATCGTAGAAGAGAACATTTAAATAGACCCGAGGTCTTACAACGAGTAAACGAAACTGACTCCGAAAATAACTCAACAAACTCAACAAACTTAATGTCCTACTCTTCAGGTAGACTTATTCAAACAAGACTCAGTTATTACTTCTAGCACACGTCAACTAATGACGTTTATTCAACATAGTTTGCTTAAAACCAATGAAACATGGAGAAATTAGAACAATGCCACTAACAGTATAACTTTTTCAAATTTTGTAGATAAGATACGCTTAAAATGACAATGGTATCCCCTTTGTATGGACGAAACACCTACTACCTGTTGAGTTTCATATAACTATTATCTGTCAGAGAATTTTTAAGAGATATCAAAAAGATATTATGAAGATTTTGGTTAAGATTTGTTTTAATTTTTAGAAATAAACAAAAGTATTTTTTCTCTTTCGTTATTGTCTTTCTTTGTCTCTTCCTCTGCTCTTTTTGTTTTCTTAATGAATCTAAACAAAAACGAAAATATGTTTCACCATAATGGTTTACATAATCAGCTGATTACAACCAAACATTCATCGACACAGTCCCGAACAAGATCATGAATTACCTCTTTCGGAGTTCGTTCCTCTTTCATTTTTCGTTGAAGATTCCTAGGTTCAGACCTCAAACAATCAAGACCAGACTGCCTCAGAACTAGTTTGCGCACAAACCGATCAAAGATCCCATGATGGTGTTCATCGCAAAGAATAGCGTCTTCGTATTACATAATTCAAGTAATTTAATTCATGTTATTTGCGAGTATTGATTGACTAAACAGAGAGCTACGAACAGTGAAATCAAAATTTGTGTTGAATTGTTATTGCAATTCAAGAGTCGTTTTGGTTCTGTAGCGTGCAAATGGTCAGAAAAATATCGTTTTGCTTATCAGAAAAGAAGGTGAGAAAATATGATTTACATATATGTATAGTCTTTAGCCGGTTAGTATGAATACAAGAGATGTTAATAATAATTGCAGCAGCTATATCATAGCCTGTTAAGTATGTCAATCTTTTGCTAAACTATGTGACCGTCTAATAAATTATGTAACCGTAGATTGTTTAAGTAACCAATACTTATAGATTCATTCTTATGATAGTGCATAGTGAGATTTCTAATGGATTGTGAAAAGTTTACTTATTTACCAACAAATTTATCTACAATATGATTCTTAAATTTTGTTAGCCGGCTAACAATATTAATTATTCCGTCTAGTGCATTATGTAACCATCTACTATTCCGGCTAACGATACACCAAAAATGTTTAGCCGTCTAACAAAAGTTACAATACAATTTCCTTATCTATACTGGTAATGTCAATGGCATTGGCATATCCACATAAAACCCCCTCGGTTGAGAATCATCTTCTACTCAGACAACCAAACATACATCTTCTGATTAACCAAAAGACGAGCCATGTGGTCACCATCTCAGTCGTTTAAACCTTAAATATTCATTAGCAATGTATCACAAGCGTAGTTCTATATCTCTTTCTACCATAAATCCATCCCAAAACTCATTTGACTCATCATTTACATCACAAATTTATTTTTCTATATTATGTTTAGAAAATGTTGTTAGCCGGCTATTTTTTGGTATGTTAGATGCACCACTAAATTATTGTAGCTGTCTAACACAACTTACATTACGGTTTCTTTATTTATAATCCGTGTAAATGATATAATATCCGTCAATGTACTGGTTCTATCAATTGACATTGGCATATAAGTAAAATAATACCTGGTTAAAATTTGTATTATCTCGTAAATATATGTAAATGTCTATCTAGCAAGAACAATATCTATTAGAACATTCATTTTTCATTAGATCCCTTTTGATCACTTTAATAATTGTAGCAGCTATATCATATTCTGTTAAGTATGCCAATCTTTTGCTAAATTATGTCACTGCCATCTTCCTCCACACTTTAAAAAAAAAAAAAATTCTTTATTTTTAGTCATCCCGGAAGAGCGTTCTTACAAACGTTTACAACTCGGAATTAAGAAAAAGTCGGTACAACTGAAATTGGCAGATCTAACTATTCGGACACACAGCCAGTTGTGGGCACAACCCGGATCCTTTCGTCATCACCACCTCTCCCAAGTTAATCCGGGTAGGAGCTAAAAGCATCCAACTCTCATCCTTGCGAAACTTTGTAGTCTATGAAGCTCTGGATAATGCAGAGGAGACGAACCTGAGGTTTCTGTAAAACGAAAGCCGCAGGTAATAACTCCGGAAAGAAACACAAGCCGGTAAAAAGATCGTTCAGCCACTCCGAGGAGATGACGAAAAACCTCACCGCAACAAACACACCCACGCAAGACGGGTCCGAGATGACAGCAGCTCGAAAACCAGAGAGAGCTCCAAGACCTGCAAGAAGAGTTAGCGAACACTGCTATGGAGTTCAAGTGAAACACCCACAGCAATGGGAAGTGCTACGACGCTGATTGGAGTCACCGAGGGAAAACTGGAGCTCTGGAGACCACCCAAGAACCACCAAATCACTCGCCAAAAGCCAGTCCCGAGAACCAGTAACTTCACAATGTCAACACGTTGATCCGGTGACAAACGGAAACAACAAAACAATTGATGGGAACATGAGCAAGCACAAAAGAGACTTTCCGGAAAGCTTCGAATGTGAATCTGGAATTGAGCCGGAAGAGGAGAAGCAGAGAGCGAGAGGATGCACCGCCGCCTCGGTGAAGCCATAGACGACCTCGCCGACACTGCAACGGGCATAGAACTCTACGAGCTTGCACCGTAAGCACTGACACACGCCAACGCTGACAGTAAAGACACGCTTTTGAGGAAGAGAGAACCTCCAAAGCGCTCCCGGTGATAGCCTGTAGAACGCATCCCTCCAAGACGACGAGGACGAGACAAACATGACCACAGCCACCACCACTCAGCCACAGACAAAAGGAGGCAGACAGCACAACGGATCTGGAAATAGAGCCGCACCACCTCCTCCACGTGCCGCCTACTCGCCAAGTGGCTCAAGGGACCACTTGAGAAACCCTAAAAGCCGACTCCATCAGAAACCAAACCACCATACTCTGCGTCTGAACCTCCAAGACCTAGCCGAATCCACCCCACCGTCGGGACTCCTCGCGAGCAGAGACGACAGCAGAAGGACCACCAGTTACAGAGACACGGACAAGGCAGAGAGAGTGAGTGCCAACCACGATGAAGCAAAGGAAAAACAGAGGAAGGGAGAGGAGATGGACCGCCTCCGGCTCCGGTACGCGCCCTCACGCGCCGTCCGGGCCGGAGTTAACACTGTTCAGATCTGAAACTCGGGGGAGGAAGAGGTAGGTGAGAGAAAGTTATCTGTTATGACTCGGTTTGTTCTAATTCCTCCACACTTTATTTCCGACAAAATCATCTTCTCTAAAACGAGATAGATCAGAAGGAATCGTACCAGGGAGATCGTTCCCAGCCAGAGAAAGACGTTTTAACCGATGTAACCGGTTTAATTCAGAAGGGATCGACCGAAAAGCTTGTTGTCGCTAAGAACAAGAGCGTTCAAAAACTTGCACTCATCATTCTGTATTGGGATCGAGCCAGAGAGTTTATTACCAGACAGATCTAAAGTGATGAGGTAAGGAAGTCACAAGCAGATTTGAGAAGGAATCTTACCGGAAAGATAGTTTCCTCAGAGATGTAGTGACTGAAGACTGCAATAGAGCTTGAGAGACTCGGGATTCTGACCGGTGAGATTGCATAGATTGGAACTGAAGAGATATAATGCGATTCTCTTGCATGTTCCAGCAGGAAAAAAATAGTGTGCTACCTTGTACAATCTATGAATATGATAAATTAGATGGAAACAAAATTTATTTGGAGAGATGGAAAAGAAGGACGGAAACAGAGAGTTTATTTCGAAGGATCAAAGAATAATAAGTGAATCGATTTTGAAATTCTAAAAGTAATATTATAATATCTTGGATAATCTTGTGTATAAACGGTAGAAGATAAGATTTGGAAGATTTTGCCTATATGCAATAGTAGTCTAAATAACAGTGTGAATAGGGGTAGCAGAATCCAAAAACATCACATTTACTCAGCGAACAATTGAATTTGGTAGATAGTTAAATAGGCCAAATTTATTTGGTAGGAGCCTTAATTTCCCATTTTTATATACATTATTATATATACATTGTTATGGTTAGAGAACTATGCAAATATACGTTGGGTTTTGGGCGCATTAAGACTTAAAACGACCAAACCCTCCCTCCGCTAAGCTTTGTTTTTTAAGAAGCTATGCAAATATACGATGGGCTTTGGACCCATTACGACTTAGCCCATTCTATATCTTCTTCTTCTTGCATCATCACTCCCTCAGCGAAGCTATTCTTGGATTTTCTTCTAGAATTTTCAAATGCAGATATCGTCTCTCCATCATCCGCCACTCTTCTCCTTCCTTCCTCCGTCGCACGTCGATTTACCACGGCGGATGCGGAGTTCGACTCGGAATCGGAACCCGCCGCAGCTTCCATCTTCTCACAGTCGTCTCAGCGAGACGAGACAACCCTGATGTCTCTAGAAAACCCCAGCTGAGCAAAAACATGCTCAGGGCGAAGCATATTGGTAAAGACTACTCTTCCTTAGCTCCGGTTCTCTCTCCACTAGAAGAGGAAACAAAGAACAATATGAATCTACTGATATGATATCATTAAGAAACAAAAACTAAGTACTAAATTGTGACCTAGAATACTTGAAAACTAAATTGTCTTCACAAGTCACAACGGCTGGAACAACGTACACAACTTGATCGAGACATACATCGATTTTGTTTATTACCGATGTGAGAAAGGAACAGATGTATAAACGCAAGAAATAAATGACACAACAATAATGTAACATGGTTCACTAATTTACCTACGTCTACGGACAAAATTTTTTTTTGCTAGAGGTGATTTTCAGTGTTGCATTAAAATTACAAAGAACACAATATATATAGTGGTATCCATTATCTTAAAACACTCTTTATTAATAAGAAAGAGTGTGAGATTCATAAATAAACAGTTTTTCAACAATATGTTTCTCACACAAGTAGACTATTCTTACCAACAGTTCTTTTAAATCAAACTTGTGTATACTAAAAAACTAAAACCAACTATTCTTTTGTTTGCTTTTGAAAGTTGTGTAATTTATTATAAATTTAGATGATTGCTTAGCCAATGCCAATACATTAAATTTCTTTTGTGATATGTATCTTGTATGTTTTAATACACTTGAGGACATAATTTTTTAATATATTTGATGTTAATTTTCCCAAGAGTTAGCATATATATCAAATTTAATTGGGTTTTCCTAGGTTTGTTTGCATTATTTGGTCTTGATTCTTTTTTAAGAAATACTTTAAGAAAACGTTGATATTTTAAAATATTAAATTGTGATGCTGATTTTCAATATTTTGGAAATAATTTTCGTTTAAATTTTCTAATTTTTTTTAATAAGCCAGTATAAATATCAAGTTAATTTTTAATAATTTTTTACCTTCGTTAGTTTATCTTTACATACTTTGAGAGTTTTTCTTTTAATATTTTTCATTCTTTAAGGCAATTTGTTTTGTTAGTTAAGTGATTTATGTTAACTTTCCAAACAGTTGGTGTTTACATATAGCTGACCACAATCCTACTCTCTTGGCCTCTCAGGCCATCGGCACCGTCGCCACTGCTCAGGCGAACTTCATGCGCGTCGTTGTCCAAGATGATGGTGGAACTGTTTAGGCAGGATATAGCAGCTCAACGCGCACACAGAGGTCCCACTAGAGTTATGAATGGTCAGAGAGCACACCAAGAATGGTTGATCAGTCTTTAGACATCACGAGGATACTATACGTTCTTATATGTCCGGTGACTTCATATTCGTTGCACTCGTAATCATCCTACAATACGCGTTTTATGTAGCATATTTGAGCTTCTGAGTTCTGACCAAACGCACCAGCCCACGTGATAGTTAATTTCATTTGAATTTAATTAAAACGTTATTCATATCTTGGTCAACGAACAAGTGTTTTGTTTATTTATTTGTGCTTAAAAGCATTTTTCGAATATTATTTGGCAAGGTTCATAAAGTTGTTTTTGTTGGTATATAGTAAAATATGATTAAAATTTAATACAACCCAAGAAATATTGTAAATAAACAAATATGATCTACTGATGTATGATATCATGAAAAACAAAACAAAAAATAACTGGCAGCGTGGAACTACACCGGCACTACCTAAAATTCAATACAGATGGAGTAAAACAACGCAAAGAACAAAATGATAGCGATCTAGAATATTTGAAAACTAATTTGTCTTCACAACGGCTGGAACAACGTACACAACTTGGTCGAGACATACGGTTGTTGAGTAGAACATCGATTATGTCACCCTTGTGGCACACAAAAGAACCAGGCTTGATGTATAAGTGCTTCCCAAGTAAGCATCCCAGATGTATAGTGACGCAGCATTCATCACATTTATAAAATCGCTCTTCTTGATGTATTTTTGACTCGCATACTTCACACCAATACGTAGCGGTAGCATCTATCTCCTCTCCATAAGAAAGAGAAAGGAGATGCTCATCATGCTTGTACTTCACCTTATGTGGTAAAATGGCGCATCTGAAACACAAGGAGAAGTCACATTCGATGCAGTTGAACGTTTCTTTGATCTTTCTTTTGCAAATCTGGCACAATCTTCGCTCTCCGGGTTCTGATGTTAGAAATAGCGGATCGGTGTGACTTTCATGTATAAAGGGCTCAGAAATTGTGGCGCACTGTATGTGTAGTCTGAAATGGCATCGTCTATCCTTACACTTGTACATGAAACCAGTGCACGGCTGATTACAAGCTGTACATATATCATAAAGGTTGAACCTATAGTTGTTATATTGAGCAACTAGGTTAAGTGGATGTGGATGCAGAGCATGATGTGTTGTGCGAGAAAGATTTGCGCATATTTTATGCAGGATAAAACCGCACTGCGTACATGAGTAGAATTTACCGTCGTAGATAGGCATGATGCATGCTTGACAACGTTTGTTTTCGTCGAAAACTCTATCGGTATCTTCCTCGAGTTTTAGTAAATGATCTTCATGACGAAAATGCCTTATGATTCCGTCACCAATCTCCACATATGGCGGGCGTTCGTCTTCTACGGCATCAGTGTCTTCTGGTACTCCTTCAAGTTCTTTTCCATCCCACACATTTTTACGTGTAGCGCATCTTAGGGGTGGGCACATCGGTTTAATTTCGGGTTCGGTTTGGGTTCGGTTTGGTTTGGTTAATTTGATTTTATAAAACTCAACCCAATTAAAACCAAAGTAGCTTTGGTTTGGTTTGGTTCGAGTTTAGTTTGGTTCGGTTTGGTTTGGTTCGGTTTAGTTCGGTTTGGTTTAGATTTAGTTCGGTTTGGTTTAGATTTAGTTCGGTTTGGTTCGAGTTTAGTTTGGTTCGGTTTGGTTCGAGTTTAGTTTGGTTCGGTATAGTTCGGGCTGGTTATAAAATATGATGGCTAATCAAATTAACGTAAAAAGACTTGTAAGCATTCCAAAATCTATAAGCTAAAAGACTATTTGCATCTACTTTTTTGTTTTTATTGATCCTGCTATAACTCTGTTATATAATTTTACTTTTTGACAGTGTTCTAAAATGCCAGCGGTCATTACGCTGAGATGATCAGTATTTGTACAGATAAAGGGATTTAAACGGGTATATCTGGATATATAATTTTATACAAAATATAAATATAAAATTAATACATACATTAGTTTTAAAAAAATGAAAATAAATATATTTAAAATACAATTTTTTGTATAAGTATATAGTTTAACATATATATAGTCTTAAATTATAAAAATTAAAATCCTTTTAAATATATAAAGATGACAAATTTAAAATGATTTTGCAATAATTAAACTAATATCTACAATCATATAAACACATAAGAAATTGGAGAAGATGAACGAGACAAGACGACTACGATATAGATACTTATAGTTTTTAGATTTTGTTTTCAGTACAATCTTTAGGTATTAGAATTAGAGAATATATATAATAGTATTATTCATTTATTTGAATCATATTTGAATTTTTTTAAGAATATATGGAAGTTAAGAAAATGTGGAAAACGAAACTTTAACTAAAATTTACAATATGTTAATACATACATATATATATATATAAATATTGGGTTTATCGGTTTGGTTCGGTTTGGTTCGGGTTTAAAACCGAACCAAACCGAACCATTCGGGTTGAGTAAAACATGAACCAATTGGGTTATGTAAAGAACACGGTTTGGTTTGGTTCGGTTTAACTTCGGTTGGATTGGTTCGGTTCGGTTCGGTTCGGTTTTTTGCCCACCCCTAGCGCATCTTGAATGAGCGACGTAAGAGCAATCCTCCGTGTTGCAAGAATATCCTCCATAGTCGCTGTTCACCATCTTGCGACAAACACCACATGACCAATCTCCGAAAACAAAAGAATGTTTGAAGGAGATACGGTGACCATGACGGGATATCTTTATGACGCTTGGCAAGTTACGACAACGTTTGTGAAGTACGAAGTCACATGGGGGACACATATAGATTGGACCTCTTGAATTGTCCAATGCACAGACGTTGCAAGTTAGGGAAGTCTGCCTCGGAAACAGGGCAAGTGTATGCTCATGCTTCTTTGGACAGTCTATATGTAAGTGTGTTGTTTTCTCCACACAACCTAAATTCATACAAAACTCGCAAACCGGACAATAATAAAAGAAAGACTTGAGTATATTTTCACAACAATAGCATTCTTTGATGCGCTTGAATTGTCTAAAATAAACAAGCTGGAGAGGGTGTTTTGGATGAAGAGGGTGTGTGAGCTCAGGCAAAATCTTACCATATTTTTGGTGGTCTCTGCCATTGCATTTTTCGCAGTAATAATATTGGCTGTTTCCTATCTGCCATTTCTGGCCCTTTTTATAGTCAGATTCACACTTTTCTTCGTTGATTGGCTGAATTTCTCCCGTCAAATGGAATCTCCCGTCTTTAAATTCAACCTCTGCTTTAGGACATAAGGAAACAATCTGCTTCTCCAAAGCCATCGAGCAGCAAAGAAACTTAGACTTGAGATATTATCTAATGGATCTGGGATGAGTGGATTTAAGTGGTATTCCATACCTCTCTATTTGTACACATTTGGGGAGTGGGGATAAAATGAATTTTCGTTAGAAATAAATAAATATAACTTTATAACAAATAACTAATTAGTTTACTTAGAAAACAAGATAAATAATACTAGATAAATTAACAAAATATGTTTAATTAATATATTTCTTTTGTTTCAAACTGTACGACTTCAAAATGACATAATTCAATAAAACCACACAATAAAATATAAACATTTTATTTCAACAAATAGTCCTATTAATATTATAAATTAATAATCACAAATAAAATTTGTAGTCTTATTATTTTAAGCAAAGTCTTTAAATTTTTTATTAATTCAAAGGAAAATATTATAATGTATTTTACCAAATTATATTCTAAATTGCATTTGTACTTTAAAATATGGGTCTTTGACCTACGAAATACTAAACAATCTAAGTTCTGTTTATTGATGAACATAAAAATAAAACTAAAACAATTATTCTTCTTACTTTAAATGAACCAATATTTAATAATTAAATATAAAAAATCTTGGAATAATAATCTTGTAAACTAATTATACATTCTAATATTGATATTATAATTTATATATTTTCACTGTATTTTCAGATAAAACTATCTAAAACATCATCCAAACTAGCATATATTTTCACTGTATTTTCAGATAAAACTATTTTTTTTGTTTTTTATCAATTACTATTTTATAGATCTTGAGGATTCAGTTTTCTCAAATAAATATTATACTTAAATTTTGTTAGTTTAATAAATACAAAATGGTTAGTTTCTTTACGTATGAGATTCAAAACTTCTTGATATATAATATTATTTTGAGTTATTATTTTTTAAGATCAATTTCAGGTATGAGAGAGATTTTGAGTTCGAAGGTCAAAACCTCATATTTAGTCATTGGTTTCTAACTTTTAGAGCATGATTTAATTTTTTAGGGCCGGAGTTAGAAATATAAAATAATTTAATTTTGAATTAAATTTAAATTGTCAACAAGGACATGTGTCCAGCTAGTCTCTCAAGGATTTTTGAACGATTCTTGACAGAGGGACGATTCTTTAACATTTTATTACCACTCTCCTATTTTTAATTACTTAATGATTTTTTGGGTGAGAAGAACTCCTCACTGCTGGTGCTAAGTTTTTCTTTTAAAGAAGTGTCCACATCGTTGCCCACTTTCTCGACTCACCCTATATTTGTCAATTTAAAAAGTAATATATTAACAATGACTTTAATAATGTATAAGAATGACCAAGATTTAAACCACTTATTGTAACTAACATGGTGACAAATAAAGAATGACCAATCTTCACATCAATTATTGTATCTAACACTAGAAAATTTAGAGATATGCACGTGTTTTTCAGTACTCAAAATTATTTGTTGTAATTCTATTGTATATAAATAATTGAATATGTGTGTATTTTATTTAAATTTTAAACAAATATCAATTAGTTATATTTAACTATGTAGAAAGTAAAAATCATACATGAAACTGCTTACGTGATTCAAGATTCCTCTTTTGATATTTCTAAGATGATCATTATAAGAGTTGATCATTTTTTGCATACCGTAAAAATTCTATAAATTAATAATGTTAGGACTTTGATATTTTTAATTTATAGAGTTATTAATTTATAGAAAATTTTCTATTTTTGATTTATATATATATATATATATATATAATAAAATAGGTTTTATGTATACATATGAAGAATACTTAATTTTACGGTATACATATTGCTTAAATTTTATTGATACAAGTTTTATATTGTTTTTATTTTATTATTTGAGATTTACAGTAAAATTTATTAATTTATAGTGTTTATTTTATAAAGTTTCTACCGTAGATATTTCATTTTATGAGAAGTGTGGATATATATACAAACAAAGAATTTAAGTTTAACTATAAAAGATCTAGCATTGCATATATATATATATATATATATATACCACATAAAATGTAAACTTTTTTTCTCATCTATCAATCATCATTAAATAGAAAGAATCATAGGTCTGAAATACAATTAACACACATACACACACACACATATATATATATATATATACATATAGCTAGGAGCCTAGGAGCCTAGGAATACAAACATTATGCCAAGTAAAATCTAAATGAATATTGCTACTTAATAAATTAATAAATATCATAAAATAAAATTAGAGAAATTTTTCTTAAATTTCTATGTAAATATATGGTCAAACAATATCTTAAGTAATTAATTACTATTCCTAGGTGTAGATATCTAAAATAATTAGTAAAATATGATTCTGATGTCATTTATTTTTCTGAAAGTTGGGAATCTCCTTCAAATTTGGCTGGAGCCTCTTGATATTTTAAAAGTTGAAATTTTATTGGTTTAGCTTCTTAATATTTGAGTGTTTTTGAGATTATACATTGACTTACTTTTAAGAGAGATTTCGTTAAATAAACATACGTTGGAACGAAATTAGTAAACTACACACAGTTGATATTGACAAAGTCGCCATTTGGAGTTGGAGGGACGATTTTGCAGCGTGGGAGTGAAAAGTCTTTGGCGCAAGTACTGCTTACACAGCAGAGGAAAAGATTACGCTTAGAATTGCTATAAGACACTGTTGGACAGTGTAGTAGGTCTGATAATGTGACTTCTTAACACCACACATTTGCTCCGGGGATTGTTGCTGGAATTGTGAAAACCCTGAAAACTTAAAGAGACAGAATGTTGTACTAAAATATTACTTACTTGATTAATGAAGAAGAAACGTTTTGCTCTTTATAGAGCTTATAAGAGTTTGCAGAACAATCTAGAATCTAGGTCATCGTTATCCTAACGTTGCAGCTGTCTATAACACCTCATCATATAAAGATGCTAAAGCACTATTTTTGTTTGAATTGAGGAATGCCTCTGTGAACGGTTTTGAACGTACATCTACTACCACGACTTGATTCCTCTATTTTGTCTTGTTGTTGTGTTGAAGAAGAGAGGCAGACCGGCCAGAGACTTTGTGAACCTCAGCTGGGCTTGCTTTGTGTGAGTGTGTTCAAAACTAGAGACTAGAACCAAGTATATAATGGTTTTATGTCAATTAGGGAGTAAGGACATATACTGGTGTGATCTTTCAACAGTTTGGCTAAGTTGGCAAATGAAACATGATTATTGCCACTAAACTTGTTTTGGCTAAGTTCAATGTATCTTAGTGAGGTTAGGTTTTCCACTGAAGCTAAAACTTGACCTACTAAATTATTAGCTGAAATGCCAAGCTTCTGAGACGAAAAAGTGTCTGATTGAAAAGAAATTTCCCCAAACAAATTTCAGTGGAAATGGTTTATGTTTTAATGATAATAGAGTTAGAAAAGAGCACTATTTGGTTAAAATCTGTTAAGAAAAACAGATACCCCAGACTTAGTGTCACATGTGATGTGACACCCATATCTAAGAGCATCCATAAGTGCTCTTGTTCCATGATGCTAACTACAAAGTACAAACTTAACATCGATGTATCTTTATCTTGATTTTAACCATAAACTCATGATTAGAGCATGATTTTGCCTTAAAGTTCTCCACCTCAGAAATAACAGACTTCTTTGCTTTACTTTTCAGTTACTTTGTCTGGATACACCGATACATCACAGTAATTTTGCAACATAATTTTCTACTCCTCCAGAATGTACGAATAAGTTTTCTTTAAGAAGCCATGCAAATATACATTGGGCTTTAGGCCCATTAAAACTTGGCCCATGCTATATCTTCTTCTTCTTGCATCATCACTCCCCTCAGCGAAGCCATTCTTGGATTTTCTTCTAGAATTTTCAAATGCAGATATCGTCTCTCTCCATCATCCGCCACTCTTCTCCTTCCTTCCTCCGCCGCGCGTCGATATACCCCGGCGGATGCGGAGTTCGACTCGGAATCGGAATCCGCCGCAGCTTCCATCTTCTCACACTCTCAGCGAGACGAGACAACCCTGATGTCTCTAGAAAACCCCAGCCGAGCAAAAACATGCTCAGGGCGAAGCATATCGGCAAAGACCACTCCTCCTTAGCTCCGGTTCTCTCTCCTGACCACAATCCCTCGCTCTTGGCCTCTCAGGCCATCGGCACCGTCGCCACCGCTCAGGCGAACTTCATGCGCGTCGTCGTCAAGGACGATGGAGACGGAGACGATCCTTCTTCGTCTTCGTCTAAGGACGGCGTTGAGCTGCTCTGCGTGGTGAGAGCGGTGCTGAAGAAGATACGGAGGAGAGTTCTGGTTGGGGATAAGGTTCTCGTCGGATCGATCGATTGGGTTGATCGGAGAGGGATGATTGAGAACGTGTTCCAGCGTCGATCCGAGATTCTCGATCCTCCCGTGGCGAACGTTGATCACTTGCTTGTTCTTTTCTCTCTTGATCAGCCGAAGCTGGAGCCGTTTACTCTCACTAGGTTCTTGGTGGAAGCTGAGTCCACTGGGATTCCACTCACACTCGCCTTGAACAAATGCGAACTCATCACCGAAGAGGTAAAAGACAAAAGATCTTGTTTGCATAGCTCATGACGTGAAAGGCGTGATTAGAGAGATGATGATCTTTGGTTGCAGGAATTGGAATCTTGGAAGATGAGACTGCGTGGATGGAACTACGAACCGTTCTTTTGCAGTGTGGGAACTAAAGCGGGACTTGATGCGATTGCATTCGTCTTGAGGGATCAGACTTCCGTGATCGTTGGACCTAGTGGTGTTGGAAAGTCGAGTTTGATCAACATCTTGAGGAGCAGCTCTGATGGTGGTGGTAACGTTGAAGACGAGAATTGGTTTGAGCCTGTAAGGGTTCTTCTTTCATTCTCTACAGCTGAAACTTTGTTTTTTACAACATCCCTCATGACTTGAATTTTGGTTATATGTTCAGATATTAGGTAATAAGTGGTTTGAAGATCAGCGAGTTGGTGAAGTTTCAACTAGAAGTGGTAGAGGCAAACACACGACTCGAAATGTGTCGCTGCTGCCGATCTCTGAAGGTGGTTATCTCGCTGATACTCCTGGTTTTAACCAGCCTAGTTTACTGAAAGTGACAAAGCATTCACTTGCCTTGTGTTTCCCTGAGGTTTGCACCATTTGGCTTTGTGCTCATATCATTTTCCAGTACCTTTCTTGGCTTCGCATATAGACTAATTGTGAGTTGATACATCTTTTAGATAAGGAAAATGATAGAGGAAGAGAAATGTGGATTCAAAGATTGCTTGCATATTGGAGAACCAGGGTGTGTAGTGAAAGGAGAATGGGAAAGGTATCCTTACTACTTACAACTGCTTGATGAAATCAGAGTCAGGGAGGAGTTTCAGCTTAGGACTTTTGGAACCAAGAGGGAAGGTGATGTCAGGTAACTGTTTGAGAAACCAATAATAGGCTTTTATTGTCACAAGGCTAAATGTGGACTAATGATAGAATCATTGAGACAGGTACAAAGTGGGAGGGATGGGTGTGAAACAAGCTGAACCACGGCTACAGCCGAAGAAGCATAGGAGAGAGTCGAGGAAGAAGGTTAAACAGACGATGATCAGTGAGCTAGACGAGTTCGAAGATGAAGAGAGCGACTTGGATATAGAGGACGATCCAATTGTCCAAGCCATTGAGAACGAGAAAGAAAGATGATCCACCAACCAATGTCTATTTTCACGAAAAAGTCTTTGTATAAAGAACGAAAGTAACGAGTAAATGAGAAAGTCTCTTGGTAAAACCTCAAAGGTTAAATAGAGAATTTGCAAAACAAAATAGATTTTACAGTCAGTCGATTTTCCTTTGTTACCAATGCAAAGTATCTCACATTTCAAGTTCGTAAATTCACCTTCTAACGAGTAGACTAATATATTAACAAAGAAGGCAAACTCTAACCATGATTTAAAGTTTAAAATTAATACCCTAGAAGGCAAAACATAAGCAGAGCTAAACAGCAGATTATAGTATATACTGAAATATAGGAGGCAAATAGAACTATTAAAGATGGAATGACTTCAGTAACAATGATTAACGATTCATAAGACCAACATTTAACTCTATCCATTGTCTTCAGATGATGGAGAGAAAAGGGAACAAAATCTCTTTCAAAAAGACAACGAAGAAACTGAAAATAACGAAAACTTAAGCACTTGATTTCTTCGACTTGGCTGCCAACTGCGACTCCGGCTACAATTATCAAAACACAAACAAAACTAAATTGAGAATCGCTCTTGTTAAAACTCAAGATTCGTGAGATTAAGACGCATAAATCACTCTTATTACCTCTTTCTTGACAGACTCTTCCTTCTCTGACAGAATCAGCTCAATGTGGCATGGGTTGGACATGTAAGCTGCAAATCAAGAAACAAACCAATGAGTCATCATGCAAGAGAAAAACATGTCAAGACAATTCAGAAAACTCTAAAGACTTACGGTTGATTCTTCCATGAGCACGGTAAGTCCTTCTCCTCTGTTTTGCAGCCTGGTTCACTTGGATGTGTGAAATGAAAAGTGCATCAACATCCAAACCTTTCACCTCAGCATTGCTCTCAGCATTCTTGAGCAAATCAAGAACGAACTGAGCAGATTTAGCAGGCCAACGTCCTTGACCGTTGGAGTGCCTGTTCTTAGCTTGAGCAGTCCTTCCAACACCTCTACAGAAACGGGTGAAGGGGATTGCCTGCTTGTGAGCTATCACATCCTCGAGGTACCTCTTGGCCTTGAGCAATGGTAGCTTCCTGATAGCGTGCGCTGTTTCCCGAGTGTTCTGTAAGAAAAAAGACACAACCAATATAAGAACTCGAAAGTCAGCTAAGATCCTAATCAAAGATACAATCAAACAAAAGATAAAAGCTATGATTAATGTACCATCATGTACTGAACCTTTTAGTTATAAGAAAATGAAACTTAGATTCACCCAATCACGATGACCAATTCGATGTCCCTGAAGTATACGTGAGATCTGTAAATTGATACAGACCTCTGCTTTTTCTCAATCAGGTTTTACTTAACAAAGAACGAAAGAAGCTACCATTCGACTAATCGTAAAGCCTAGCTACATCGGAATCAAAACAGACAAAGAGAGAATGTTTCGAGGAGAGATACCTTGAAGTGAACCCTAAGATCGGATCCTCTAGCCTTGCAAGCTGCACAGATCAAAAGCAGATATGTACATCAAAAAATGACACAAAATGAGAAAAAATGATGCTGAGAAAAGGTTTGAGGTTTTACACTTGGTCTGGTTATCGGGTTCTTGCGAGTACTTCACCTGCGACAATATCAAGACAGAAAAAGCGAATCAGAATGGCGATTCTGAGATGATTTGAGAAGCTTAAGCAAGTTACTAACCATGGCTGCGGCTAACACAAGAATCGGCTGCAGAAGAGATTTGATTAAAAGTTGTGAAGAGACTATATATGTGAAAAACGGCATAAACCCTCGGAAATGGCGAAACCCTAGTTTATGTGGGCCTTATTTTGTCTCTAGAAAATAACTTCATGGGTTTTCTCAAATTAGCCCATTAATATTTAGTATTTTGTGTAGAAAACTTGTGAAAAGTAATTAGTGTGGTATTATTAGTCTGCAGTTTGTCGATATGTATATGGCAATTCTATCAAATGATAGTTTTTTTAAGTTTTTGTCACAAAAATATCTGTTAACTAGAAAAATGATTAAAAGAAACTGGATTAAAGAGGTAAAAAATTCTTCAATCCCTTGCTTTATAAATATAAAAAAATTATAGTTTCGAGTTATATGTTTTCAAATTCATATCTTTTGTAATTTTAAAAAAATTATTTTTTTCTGAGATTTTTTGAATTTTTCAGATTTTTCGTTTTGAAATTTGAAAATGCTTTTTAAACTATTTTTTAAAAAAATTATTTTATTTTAATTTTAAAAAGATTTAAACCCCATATATAAACCCGTAAATCTAGATTAATTAACCATGTGGGTATAAAAATATATTTATCTTTTAGTAAAACCTATTCTGGTCTATTTTTTATTAAGGACTATTTTTCTGAAAATAAACTAAAATAGACTTCTATGAAATTTCTCTATGTATAACGGGTTTATTATTGATATTGGAATTGAGTTCGGAGTTTGGTAAGGATTCTAAAACATAGCTTTAAAACTTACAAACAATAAATGGGATTCTTGTAAAAAATAATAAACTTCTTTTTTTGAAAATTTTATGGTAAAATCAATCAACCATGAAAGTGATTTTTAACATGTACTTATATACACATTATATTATACATAAAACATTTTTTATTATATTTACTTTAATATATAGATTGGCTATATCTAACTGGGTAGATTTTTTAAAAAATTAAAGTTATCTAAAGATTTATTTCTACTATATCTATTTATGGATTTATATGACCGAGATCCTGTAAAGTATAAACGTTTAATTATGTAAATAATTTGTTGCTGTTAAGAGAGATTTATACGTGTTAACAAAAAAAGAGAGATTTATACATAATTTTGGAATTTGGAAATTTTATTAATTTGAGTATTGGTGGGGAACAATAATACCATTAGCTTTTTTAAATTCTATTTTGATAGCTTTAGAGGCAGTAACCTTAAGTTTTGTTATAATTATAAGATCTTACACTTTTTTAAAGATCATACACCTTGATTATCTAATAAAGTAAAAATAAAATAAACAAAAATAAAAACAGGGTAGCGTAAGGAAACCCACGACTCGATCTCAAAGCTCTCACAGATGTGGTTATCGGGTGCTTCCTCTCTACAATAAGTCGACCAACTCTCAAGCTAATAATGGCGAGCTCTCCCTCTCTAGACTCTTTTATTTGTATGTAATAATCGGAGTTATAATTTGTATTAATATAAATTCGATATTCACGACACTAGTGAGCATAAGACCAACTCTCAAGCTAATAATGGCGAGCTCTCCCTCTCTAGTCTCTTTTATTTGTACGTGATAATCGGAGTTATAATTTGTATCAATATAAATTCGATATTCTTACGATTACACACGACACTAGTGAGCATAAACGTGATTTTTAGGTTTTACTATCTTGTGTTGTAACCCTTGTAAGGAAAAAAACAATCGAATACATCATTAACTTTAGTTTCTTGTATGGTAAGAAAAGAGGAAAAATATAATACAAAAAAAACTGAGCGAAGAACACGAATCGATCTTGAGATTGCTGACTTCAACGCATCCTCGAGAGAGAAGCTTCGACATTACGCATCATTGTTGGAAAAGTGAACAGCTCGGATTCCATGAAAAAGTTGACGTGGTCTTCAACCGTGGCGCCGGGGTAGCGACCAGGACGTGGCTTTTTTGAAACCTTCTCCACTTGAACAAATCTCTTGGGAGGGTCTTGTAGTTGCTGCTTCTCGTCTTTGTCGACGTGATCACTCATGCAATCAGAATGAGTAAAACGAACACGTGCTTCGCAAGACAACAAAGAGAACGTCACCAAGAGGAGCACGATGATGAATCTAATGGTTTTAGAGAATTTAGCCATCGTTGACGAATTGAAAGAGACGGAGATTGTTAAGGTTTAGGAATTTTTTTGTGGTGTAAGAAGAAAGCTGTAGAAAATTAATTTGTGTATGCGTTTGTTATATAAAGACCTTAGGGTTGGTAGAATATCGAGATAATGATTTCGTGATTCGAGTGAAAACCGACCTTATTTCTTTTTTCTTTTTTTTTTTGTTATCAAGTGAAAGCCGACTTTATTTACATTTTTTCTTTCCTTTTTTCTCCTTCTTTAATTAGAGATGATCCAACATAAAATCCAAATCAAAATCTGAGCCAAGATCGCATCACTATTTCAAATTTCTGGTTTACTGAATTTACTTGTACAGAAAGTTAACTAACCTACTCTTCCATGACAAAACGTTGTCATGCTAGTTTGAATCCCATCAATGATGTATTTCAGCTTTTTAAATCCCCAAATATTTAGATTCAACCAAGTAGTGGTAGATTCGTGGTAAAAGACAGAGTATACTGTAAACCCATTTTTACTAAATCGATTTATGCTAAAAACAAAATTACTGCTACTTAGTCAGTATAGGTATGCGATCTAGTTCATGTAGTTTAGATGATAATCTAGTAATTACTTCAAATTCGAGTTAAACAGTGTGATAATTAAATCGACTTGTAGGATTAGATGCGTTTTCCTTGAGATTGACCGGATCAACCGGTAGACCACAAAACCTTATTTTATGTTGCGTATGAAAAAAGAAAACACATTTTGCATATAAAAAGTTTATTAAAATTTACATCAGAAAGTTGGATTATGGTGTAGTGGCCGTATGTTGGCGGTTTAGGGGTACAAGGTGGCGAGCAACACAGAAAAGTGACCAAACAAAAAACAAGGTGGCGAAGAAGATGAATCAAGCTAAGAAGACAAGGTTACAGATTTGGTAACATGAGCAAAGGGTAAAATTGTTGATGAACTATATGTTATTAGAAATCATAAATTATATCTTTATATGAATAAATAATCAAAACATTGAACTCTATGTCCCCGTCCGTGCTAAGAAGGGGTTATTATTATTCTACGAGGAAAAAAAAAACAAAGCGGAGAGACTAGAAAGAGTAAGTAGAAAGAAAGCTACTGTAGGCAATGACATCAGACCATCCAGGGAAAAGACTTTTCAAACGTCTAGTTTCTTCGTCAAGACGTTGATCAAGAACAGCCAAGTCTACTCTCAATTCTTCTTCGCTATTAGCCTGCCATAACCAACCTTGGATTCAGTCCGGTTCAAAAACGAGTACCTAACTAATTAAAGGGCTTTTTTAGAACATACAAAAAGAAAAAAGAAGCTTGGTGTTACCTCTAACCAGAAGATCCACTTCTCACTGCTGTTGCCACTCAGTCTCAATATGTAAGACGGAGGACCACCCGATGGGAGTTCAGGAGCTGCAATGACAAAGACCATTTCGGTTTTTACTGTTTTTAGTAAATGGATTGGAAAGAGAAAGAAAAAGGGAGAGGTGTCTGTGTCTGACCTGGAGGCTTGCCATCTGCAAAAGACCATCCTGATAGTGGCCCCGTTACATTTAGAACCGAGACCCAGATCTCTTCCAATGAGCTGCAAATAGAATACGATGATAGTTAATAGCAAAACAAGATCCAACCAATGTTTCTTTTTCGAGTCTCTTAATCCAACTAACCCCAGAGAGAGTTCCAGATGAACTCTACGAGTTCCATTATCAAACGTTGTTGGCGGTTTATGAGTTTTTAAATGCGGTAATTGGCTATATCGTTCTAAAATTTTGTTGGGTTTGGCAGGGAACCTCCCGTTTGTTGTTACTACACAGGATATAGGGAATAGTGCCTGCAGATACCAAACAACTCTTTACTCCAAACTGAAAAAAACACACACTTACTATCTTGTCTACAGCATGTAAGAGAGGAGGGGGTCTAACTAACGCACCAGCCAAGCTTCTTGAGGAGACACTTCAGCGTTTCCCAATGAAAAAGAAGGGCCGGCATGGAGTCCCTCTGCCACCTCCGGAGCATGCTTAAAAACGAACTCCATCGAATTTGAATCAATGACGGCTAAATCATAACTTGAGCCTGTGATTTCGTTTCCACCTACAAAGGCACATTTTAAAACTTCAGTTCAATTCAGCAAAAGATCGTTACATCGAAAACGCAAAAAGGGATAGCAAAGGCTACCCGCAGAGAAGAACGTGTGTTGCAGTATAACTCTCTTAGGTGCATCTTTGCTATAAGGAAACAACTGTGATGATACCGCCAACGTAACCACAGTGAAGTGCAGCAAGAACTTCAAGATCGTAGCTTTGGCTAGCCAACGACCACAGATTGGAATTATTGGGCCCGCACACAAGCCAGTGACAATTCCAATTACTGCAGCTACTGCTACATCTGCAAGATAAAAACCTGCAAAGCGAGATCGTGTACAGAAATTATCTTATCAATGACTAGCAATTGCAACAGGTCTTCTCAAATGCCGTGAATCGATTAGCTGAAACCAGAGATGCTTTTGGAAAGAATCGAGTTCAGTAAAACTAACCATAAGGTGGTGGAACAGCTCCCATCATTCCTGTCTTCTCAATCAGAAGTAGTGCAAGAATACCACTAAAATAGACAGAATACAGTAGGCATGGAACAAGGGCTATCACATAAAACATGGGAGACCTGGATGAGTAGAACTTTTATCACAAAAAAGTTTAAAAGAAAAATATGTCTAGATAACATATAACGAGAAGAATTATCAAAGGTGGAAATCAAGGCTGCTGTTTAAATGAAGTTTATGAACAGGGTCATACTGGCTAAACAATTTTGTCCTATGCCCCAGAAAAGATTCACGTTAAGTTTTAGTATCAACGTCACAAAAGTTAGATAATGCTAGGTACAATACTCATGGTTCAGTAAAAGACTCGAAGTCTTACTTGACTGAATCATGGCCATAGGACTTGACAGATAAACAGAAAGCAATCCACCCCAGTAGCATAGAAATGCAAATTACAAATGTCATGAATCCTCCATTTAATCCAACGAAGAAATATGCCTGAAAACGGTTTTCCAGTTAACCATGGATCAGCCTAACAAATAACAAAATTTTTGAGGTAAGGTGTAAATTAAACTGATCAAAGAAAATGCATACCGAAGTTACAAAAGCGTAGAGCCCAAATGCTCCCCAAAACCTCGCTTCATCAGATGTTTCCTACAAGGTCACAGATAAAAAATCATTTTCTAGTAATAGACAGGGATGCTAATGAGCCAAGAGGAGGAATAAGGACTTTACAACTTTCATAATCTTCTTAGATGGAACATCTTGACAATGTGAGACACGATCAGAGATAGTTCTTGGAAGTAAAAGACCAAAAAATGAGCAGGGGATGAACATCAAGAAAGCTAAGTATAAATGAGCAAACCTGCATTTCCAAAACAAGTATAGTAAGTCTCCCCTACCTATAAAATCTCAACAGTTTCAACACCTTTATTTAGCATTACACAAAATGTGGAACAACGTATATAAAACCAACCAGCTCATGGGGTAAGCAAAGAACAATCTGATGACTGAAAAAAGAACTGGGAATATGACACCAAGTAAAATCCCAGCGGTATGTTGTATAACTCCTATTAGGCAACGGTTAAAAATTGTTAAATCTCCGAAACATCTCACAAGGAGGAAAGAGTACATGATAACAAAAAGATTAAGAAAATAATCTAATGCATATCTTTACCTTTCAAAAACGCCCAGAAGACTGATAACAAAGAGTGTATTCCAGGGTCCCGCATATACAAAAAGAAAGGGGCAAAAAAGAACAACGCAGCTGGAATGTTGTGAAGTACCATGGCCACTCTTCTTGGATAATACACCTGATACATTTCATGACTTGAGCTTGTCAAGAGTCTGTAAACAAACTATGAAAAAAATGATTAACAGTATCTAAAGCACCCACCATGAACAGTGTTAAGTAATCAAAGAAAACAGCTCTTTCAACCATGTCCCTGTTAGCATCCATGTCAAGCGACTTTCTTTCACTAGCAACCTTCATCTTAGAAGAACTCGTGAAGGCTTTAAGTACACTGATTAAGTTTTCTCCACGTGCTTGCATGCTTCCAGGTCTGGTTTAAAGATAGTCTGTGAAACGAGGGGTACTAAATAATAAAAAATAGTAAGGAAAAGTACAACCATAATTATATATACCAAAATGATGCATACAATATTCTGTCAACTGTATCAAAGGAAGTATGGTAGTAGTAACCGCCTCGAAGAAAGATAATGTCTAGCCCGGGAATGTCACCATAATCTTCTGCAAACATTCTGTAATCGGTGTCTCCGGGAATTACAGGGAAAACATCCTGGGGAATTTCACAGAACAACTTAAAGTCAGTGATACAGATGAACACGAAACAAAATGGTTGGATACAGTATATCACTGAACCGACTATCACTGAGAATAAAAAGAGCAGATGTGTGTGAGCGTCAATGTCTGTCAAAGAGTAAAAGAGCGGGAGAGAGAGACCTGTGCAGAACTCTGCGCCATTGGATACGCTGCTGCTTGAGAGTAGACATTGGAAGGCCACGATCCAGGTCCTGACTGGCAGACCAGATCTGTCAACCATCAACATCAAGTCAAATGTACGAGCAATTAGCACAATAAAAACTTAAAACTAATTACTCACTGACAAGCAAAGACTTGATACTGTCACAAATAAGCCTGATACACATTTTTCCTAGTGTCTTAAAGGATAACGAATGAGTATGCATGAATTTCTAGAGACAGGATGTTGTAAGAGAAGTTTTTCTACATGTTTAAGACAGTGGTCTAAACACGTGTTTACAGATAAGCTTTTTTGTTTCAATCATCAGAAAAGATAAAGAGAAAATCAAACTTAAGAGCATCATTTTCATGTAGAGGAATAGATTAGCAGGGAAAGGAACTTGTCATAAGTAAAAAGGTTTTATTCATTAATACTTTCACAGACGTGTCTTAGGGAATACTCATAAAACACAGCTCAGATCTTACCAACACCCCCTGTCCCAGAAGCTTCCACGTTTACAAAAGCTCCAATGGTGTCTTTCAACTTATGCTGCGTCATGAAGCCGTGTGAGCCCTAAACACACGACAAAAAGCCACACCACCATGTAAATTATTAGCTTAATATCATCACCTTGACTATACTATAAACCTCATCCTATATACCAAATAAAACAATATTCCATGTGAGATGGTACTAAGCACCATAATTGTGTTACCAGCATAAAAAGCTCTTCAGCACCGTTGAAGAGAAAAATTATAGGTTGAGGCGGGGCCCAACCTGAATCCACTACCAGTCTAGCTACTTCAAGTAGTGATGCTGCAAATAAAAAAAAAAAAACAACCATGATATAGTGGCTTAGACGGAAAAACTAAAGAAATGTACCAAACGCACCTACGCATGACCCACAGTCACCAGCTCCAGGGGAGTTGACAGGACTGTCATAATGCGCATTCATCAATACAGATGCATCGGTGTCAAGTGAATGCATCGACGAAATACTACAAGAAAAAGCAAAAATGGTCAAATGCTTAGCATTAATAAGTGGGGACCCAACCATTCAATGTTGCAGACGATTGATGACTGGACAAAATAACAGAAACAACGAAGGCCAAAAGTGAATGATAAATACACACTGCAAAGTCTCCTGAACAATAAATACAAACCAGAAAGTCTTAACACAATAGGCACATGGTAACTGCAATTCTGGCTAGAACAAAATATTTTTCAAAATTTTCAATATGTAAAGAAGTTTACTTTGGGGGTTAAAAAAAAGAATTACCGCATAAGAATATTAGTATGGTTTCTGTAACCCAGTGAAATGCTGTGGCCAAGAAACATCATGCTAAAGGAGCCATCCACCTGTGTCTCCTCCACCTCAACTCTAACACAACAACAAGCATTCATTTTGTCAGCTCAGATCAATAAAAAGGAACATTCTTTTTGATATGCTGAAACCAATTAATATGCTATTTATTGAGTGAATGTGAAGTGACAAAATCTCAGCATTTCATTAAACAAATCTTTTTCTCTGATTCATTCAAAAAAAAAAAAAAGAAAAGCGAACCTTAGATTAGGCCCAGCTCTCTCTTTCACCATCTCTAACTGAGATTTTATGTATGTTGCAGCTTCTCTAAGCCCAGGTCGTCCCTCCTACCAAAACCAATCAAGGATTATTAGAATAAAAAGAAGAAAAGGAGAGAAAGGAAAACGACGCCGAATCAAATCACCTGACGACCGTCGATCTCCTCCGCCAATACGCGGATGTGTTGGACGGCTCTGGCTTCAGAGAATCGATCTAGAGGCGCGTCAAAGGGAAGCGGGGAGATGTGTTTCATATGGAGTACGCAGTAAGCAATCGCCACGAATAGAGCGTACAGGAAAACGATTGAGAAGAGGAACTTGACACCCGTGGCGTCTCCAGAGCTCAGCCTCCGAAACGCCATCATCACTGTGAATCTCGAAAAACGATGGATCGAGCAAGTTTCGTGTTATGTTTTGGTTAAACGGAAACGGGAACGTGAAAGGCGTCGCTGCGAGGAAGAATGTCTTTTTCGTGGGTCCGGATTGTTACTTTGAAAAAAGTTTTTAATCAGTTACGTAATTATTCGTATCTCTGGATTTGATTTCGTGAAGATATAAGTAATTACGTGTTAATTATTCAATTTTTGTGTCATTAATTAGTAGAGATTCTGATTGGTATAATTGTTTTTCTAAAGTTTTTTCAAATGGATATCTCTAGACTATTAAAGTAGGTGAGACCATAAGGAATTTCAGATTTGCATGTGCATCGACACATGTCACCATGAAAGTGATATTATTGTTGTGTTTTTCTGACTTTCAATACAATACAATTGCCGTTTTTATTTGATTTTTTTACTTTCTATGACACTTCTACTCTATTAATTTAGAGTCCTATTTTTTATCTACCATTTAGAAGTTGTCATTTATTTCTGGACTTGCCCTAGAATAGTAACTGTTTGGCTACTTAAATGTGTTTGGCTACTGAGATATATGGACAGAACATATAACTTAATATAAACCAACATAAAAAATACAAAGTCCATCGGTTATGTTTAAGTTAAACCAATTCCCATACCAAGCCACATTTGTTTTTCTATACGTGTAACATAATCCTCTTTATACAAAACATTAAACAGAAAAAACTTTAATGATGATTTTTTTTCTTTCTTTTCTTTTTCTTGGTTTTGACTGTGAGTCTGTGACGAGATTCAATCGAACCGTGAGGATTGGGGAAAGAGATCGGTGGTGATTCGAGCTGGACGAAAAAGTGTTTTGAGATTTGTTTCGATTGAACTAGATTTCATATTTTTAATATATATTAAACATTTTTCAAATTGTTTCGATATATTAAATAATTGAGAAAATTCAAATAATATATAAAAACAACGAAAATAAATATAACTTATTTTTTCAGGTTTAGATACTACAAAAAAGTTTCAATTAATAACAAATCAATTAAATTTATGGATTATTTTATTTATGTTTCCTAAAAAAGGTTATATCATTTACTTAAGTAAAATAATAATTCAATAATAGCCATCACATAAAATATATATACATATAAACACTATACATTGAAAATAACTATATTCTACAATAAATATAATTATGAAAAATGTTCAAAATATATATTATCTGGAAAAATGCTTTAACACTAATTGTAAACAAAAAATTTAAACCGATTATAATTTAAACCAGATCATTAACAAAATAAGTTACACAAAACAAATATAATAAATCTAATTAAACTAGATAAAAAAGACTATTACGATCAAGACATATTTATACTTCTTAGTTATTTTATATTTATCATTTTTCTCTATCACAATTTTGTAGAAACATTATTATCTCATATAATTGCAAAACAATGAACTTTAAAATATAGATTAAAAGGTGACAAATTATGAAACAATAACAATCTAAATCAAATTGGATTACATATAGGTTATCTATCAGTTCAGTCGATTAATCTCTGATTTTAGTGATTTTTACAGGTTTTAAATATATTTCTATAAACCTCAACCAAATTATCTGATCACCATTAACCGGTTTGACCGTGAGTCTGGATCGATTTTAATAGCATTCATTTAAATGCAAAAATATTTTAGATATACAAAATTATTATAAGTTAACAAAATCTTTGTTATTAGTGAAATTTTTATCATAAAACATCCCGCGCTTGAAAAGCGCGGGTCAATATCTAGTTATGTCTTATATATTACTCAATAAGACACTTCCTACTTACCACACACATTATAGCTGTCGAAAGTCTTTCGTGCCCTCATTTCTGACCAGACCACACTAGTCTAACCAGAGACAAGTAACCATGGTTCCCTTTTTTAATTAAAAATCATTTTCCGTCGGACAAAATAAAACACGTGATTTCAAAACATAGATACTTTCACTTTCCCAATTTCAAAACCCCTATTTTTGTTTTCTCCACACCTCGACGGCGACGGAGATCTGTCTCACAAATCTTAGAGAATCGATGGCGAAATCGACGAAGAACAATGGCGAAGAAAAATCCGAAACTCAATCCGGTGCTCTACCGTGACTCTGTTCCCAATTTCACGAGATGCATGCGAAGATTCAGTTTGGATTTCAAAAAGTTAGTTCACGAGATCTGAAACCAAATTAGGGAAAAATCATCTTTCATCTTAAAAGTTTAATCTTTCCTCTATTAAGTATGAATATAACGAATCTGTTATTTTTTTTGTGGAACTGATCTTGTCTATATATGAATTGGTGGAACTGATCTTGTTTGAAGGAGAACAAGAACTCTATGGGAGATTACAGAAGCTTTACAAGTTATTCCTGCTTCAGGAGAACAAAGAGAGAACGATGACTATCGGAGCGGTGAAGCCGTTGGTAGATCTTCTTGTGAAGGAAAAGCTGGAATGGCGGAGAAGGTTAGAGGTTAGATAAAGATCGAGAATGTAGACAAGTTTTGTCATGGGAGCTCCATCATTCCACTTGTTTAATTACTCAGGTTGTTTATTAATTTCTAGTGGTTAGTTTTGTTGTGGATGTTAGATATGATTCCACGTTTTGAATTACTCACGAGTCTACATGTCGTTATTCATGAGTCTACATTTTTTTCTTATCAAATATGTCCACATTTAACTTATCCACAAACACATCTCCACATCCACAATTTTTTTGTGCATTAATATGTTTTCTTTCGGTTTTGAGAATGTGAACAAGTTTTGTCATGAGATCTCCATCATTCCACTTATTGAAGTACTCCGGTTGCTTACTAATTTCAAATGGTTAGTTTTGTTGTGGATGTTAAATCTAAGTCTACATTTTGAGTTACTCACACAATATCAATTCCGGCATCCACGAAATTTTATCCACACTTTATTTGTCCACATTTTGAATGTTCTCTATATAATGATGCTATGTCCAAATGGTTGACTAAGTTATGATTAAGAACTTCCTCATGTTACGTTTTCTCATCTGTTTATAAACAGAGTTTCTGATATCCACATCCACAATTCTACAGTCTATCTGAACAATAACATTAAAAACAAATCATTTATGATGAAACCTACTTCTTTAAAAAAAATCAGATCTCATCCTTAGATCCTTACGCATCCTACGGCTGTGGATGATTCATATACACCAACCTTTATAACTCCTCCAAAAAGCCCGTTGGTCCCCACAAACAAAACATAATAAAAATAATAATAAAACAGTAACCATGGTCTCTTCTTTCCCTTAACCTATCGAGGGGCAATCCCGTCTAAATACACACTATGGACAAGGAAAAAGTGTTCCTCCAGCATAAAGTGTCTTATCCTGTCAAAAAAGTGAACAAAGTGTTTTAATATGAAACGCACTCTTTTTATTTAGCTACTACTTCTTTCTATTTTAGGGGGTGCATACAAGTAGTATAGTCCGAAAATTGAAAAAATGGGCTATGGCCCAACCTGAATTTTCTTAAAGATAGCCCACACAAAAATTAAATAACAGTTTTTTATCAATGTTTTAAAAGTTAGTTAATAGTTAAAATGATTATTTTAAAATCGGTTATAGTTAATATGATTATTTTTAACTTTCGATTTAAGCAGTTTAAAATACTCCAAATGATTGGGGCTGATGTGATCAAGTTTTCCCGCACAAAAGCAAAACATCTAAGAACCAATAAGTTTCCTTAATGTATATGGTAAGAATACCACAACATATTGATCAACAACACCAATCACAGTATAGAAACAGAGGTTTTGACAAGAATTCTTAGCTCTCACTCTCTCCTAATATCCCTCATACACCTCACAAGATGCATAAACCTCTCAGTATAACCTCTCTTCTATATATACTCTTAGTCTTTCTTCACAGTCTACTAATTGCATCTTCTCTTCTTCTTTTCATGCATGAGCCAGCTTAGCACTTCCCTTGAGAGGTCATCACAAAATCATGGGAGCATATTAATATCCCGGCTTGGAAGATCCAGTTTGTCCTCAAACTGAATTGATAGAACTTATATACAAAGAGACAACTTCAGCAATATATAGCTTATTATCATTGGTTTCTTAAATGGGCTAAGTTACTTTTATTTTGTTAAATGGATTTATCTAGTTTTTCAATGGATGTAAAATTAGTGAAACATATTATTAATTTTAAAAGATATTTTGGAGGCACATGCACCCCTATTAAGAACCGGCTTAGCCTTTGGCCGACCCACATATGAATCCTCACTTCATTCACTAGACCATAAAATCTGAACTAAAGAGTTGGCAACATTAATGTTGTTTAATTAATGAGTTAGTTACACTGCCTTCACATGCAAATTCACTCCACCACGATCCGATCTTCTCCATGGATCGTATTGTTAGAACCTCATTTCTCTACGACCAGTCAAAGCAGTCATAGAATATGGCCAAGAACTTCTTTGTGAAAGGTAATAAAACATTTCTTACAAGCTGAATCAGCTGAGGCGAGAAACATTATATACATCCCAATATCCCATCTTGGATATGTTGCAACTTGCAAACTTTCATTATCGAGGATTGATTGTTTGTTTAATCAGTAAATTTCGTAGTCTATTTCTTTTGTTAATGGTGAGCAATCTGCACTTTCAGTTTCAAATTAGTAAATAAATTAAGGATAAATTTTATTTACTAGTTACGGCATACTTTACCAACCAATTAATTTTGTACTTGACTTAATTTTTATACATTTTCCATAACATGTAAGTGTAACAGTGAAGACGACATGTTTTATTGATAAAAAGATGTCACGGCACAAAAGTAAGTTTGTGACATTGGCATTGCCTAATTATATATCACAAAGTAAGTGTTAGGGATGATTTAATTTTCATAAAGTTGAGGTACTTTTCCTTAAATATTTTAAAAACAAATACTTCCAAATTTGAAACCCACGGTGTGGGGTCCGCTCAGAGTGTTTTAATATGAAGCGACTCTTTTTATTTAGCTACTACTTCTTTCTATTTTAGGGGTGCATACAAGTAGTATAGTCAGAAAATTGAAAAAATGGGCTATGGCCCAACTGAATTTTCTTAAAGATAGCCCACACAAAAATTAAATAACAGTTTTTATCAATGTTTTAAAAGTTAGTTAATAGTTAAAATGATTATTTTAAAATCGGTTATAGTTAATATGATTATTTTAACTTTCGATTTAAGCGGTTTAAAATACTCCAAATGATTGGGGCTGATGTGATCAAGTTTTCCCTTACAAAAGCAAAACATCTAAGAACCAATAAGTTTCCTTAATGTATATGGTAAGAATACCACAACATATTGATCAACAACACCAATCACGATTATAGAAACAGAGGTTTTGACAAGAATTCTTAGCTCTCACTCTCTCTAATATCCCTCATACACCTCACAAGATGCATAAACCTCTCGGTATAACCTCTCTTCTATATATACTCTTAGTCTTTCTTCACAGGTCTACTAATTGCATCTTCTCTTCTTCTTTTCATGCATGAGCCAGCTTAGCACTTCCCTTCAAGAGGTCTATCACAAAATCATGGGAGCATATTAATATCCGCTTGGAAGATCGGTTTGTCCTCAAACTGAATTGATAGAACTTATATACAAAGAGACAACTTCAGCAATATATAGCTTATTATCATTGGTTTCTTAAATGGGCTAAGTTACTTTTATTTTGTTAAATGGATTTATCTAGTTTTTCAATGGATGTAAAATTAGTGAAACATATTATTAATTTTAAAAGATATTTTGGAGGCACATGCACCCCTATTAAGAACCCAGCTTCGCCTTTGGCTTCGACCCACATATGAATCCTCACTTCATTCACTAGACATAAAATCTGAACTAAAGAGTTGGCAACATTAATGTTGTTTAATTAATGAGTTAGTTACACTGCCTTCACATGCAAATTCACTCCACCACTGATCCGATCTTCTCCATGGATCGTATTGTTAGAACCTCATTTCTCTACGACCAGTCAAAGCAGTCATAGAATATGGCCAAGAACTTCTTTGTGAAAGGTAATAAAACATTTCTTACAAGCTGAATCAGCTGGTGAGAAACATTATATACATCCCAATATCCCATCTTGGATATGTTGCAACTTGCAAACTTTCATTATCGAGGATTGATTGTTTGTTTAATCAGTAAATTTTGTAGTCTATTTCTTTTGTTAATGACTGAGCAATCTGCACTTTCAGTTTCAAATTCGTAAATAAATTAAGGATAAATTTTATTTACTAGTTCGGCATACTTTACCAACCAATTAATTTTGTACTTGACTTAATTTTTATACATTTTCCATAACATGTAAGTGTAGCAGTGAAGGCGACATGTTTTATTGATAAAAGATGTCACGGCACAAAAGTAAGTTTGTGACATTGGCATTGCCTAATTATATATCACAAAGTAAGTGTTGGGGATGATTTAATTTTCATAAAGTTGAGGTACTTTTCCTTAAATATTTTTAAAAAACAAATACTTCCAAATTTCGAAACCCCTGGTGTGGGGTCCGCTCAGAGTGTTTTAATATGAAACGCACTCTTTTTATTTAGCTACTACTTCTTTCTATTTTAGGGGTGCATCAAGTAGTATAGTCAGAAAATTGAAAAAATGGGCTATGGCCCAACCTGAATTTTCTTAAAGATAGCCCACACAAAAATTAAATAACAGTTTTTATCAATGTTTTAAAAGTTAGTTAATAGTTAAAATGATTATTTTAAAATCGGTTATAGTTAATATGATTATTTTAACTTTCGATTTAAGCGGTTTAAAATACTCCAAATGATTGGGGCTGATGTGATCAAGTTTTCCGCACAAAAGCAAAACATCTAAGAACCAATAAGTTTCCTTAATGTATATGGTAAGAATACCACAACATATTGATCAACAACACCAATCACGATTATAGAAACAGAGGTTTTGACAAAATTCTTAGCTCTCACTCTCTCTAATATCCCTCATACACCTCACAAGATGCATAAACCTCTCAGTATAACCTCTCTTCTATATATACTCTTAGTCTTTCTTCACAGGTCTACTAATTGCATCTTCTCTTCTTCTTTTCATGCATGAGCCAGCTTAGCACTTCCCTTGAGGTCATCACAAAATCATGGGAGCATATTAATATCCGCTTGGAAGATCGGTTTGTCCTCAAACTGAATTGATAGAACTTATATACAAAGAGACAACTTCAGCAATATATAGCTTATTATCATTGGTTTCTTAAATGGGCTAAGTTACTTTTATTTTGTTAAATGGATTTATCTAGTTTTTCAATGGATGTAAAATTAGTGAAACATATTATTAATTTTAAAAGATATTTTGGAGGCACATGCACCCCTATTAAGAACCGGCTTAGCCTTTGGCTTCGACCCACATATGAATCCTCACTTCATTCACTAGACCATAAAATCTGAACTAAAGAGTTGGCAACATTAATGTTGTTTAATTAATGAGTTAGTTACTGCCTTCACATGCAAATTCACTCCACCACGATCCGATCTTCTCCATGGATCGTATTGTTAGGAACCTCATTTCTCTGACCAGTCAAAACAGTCATAGAATATGGCCAAGAACTTCTTTGTGAAAGGTAATAAAACATTTCTTACAAGCTGAATCAGGCGAGAAACATTATATACATCCCAATATCCCATCTTGGATATGTTGCAACTTACAAACTTTCATTATCGAGGATTGATTGTTTGTTTAATCGAGAATTTTGTAGTCTATTTCTTTTGTTAATGGTGAGCAATCTGCACTTTCAGTTTCAAATTAGTAAATAAATTAAGGATAAATTTTATTTACTAGTTACGGCATACTTTACCAACCAATTAATTTTGTACTTGACTTAATTTTTATACATTTTCCATAACATGTAAGTGTAGCGATTGAAGGCGACATGTTTTATTGATAAAAGATGTCACGGCACAAAAGTAAGTTTGTGACATTGGCATTGCCTAATTATATATCACAAAGTAAGTGTTAGGGGATGATTTAATTTTCATAAAGTTGAGGTACTTTTCCTTAAATATTTTTAAAAAACAAATACTTCCAAATTTCGAAACCCCTGGTGTGGGGTCCGCTCAGAGTGTTTTAATATGAAACGCACTCTTTTTATTTAGCTACTACTTCTTTCTATTTTAGGGGGTGCATACAAGTAGTATAGTCCGAAAATTGAAAAAATGGGCTATGGCCCAACCTGAATTTTCTTAAAGATAGCCCACACAAAAATTAAATAACAGTTTTTTATCAATGTTTTAAAAGTTAGTTAATAGTTAAAATGATTATTTTAAAATCGGTTATAGTTAATATGATTATTTTTAACTTTCGATTTAAGCAGTTTAAAATACTCCAAATGATTGGGGCTGATGTGATCAAGTTTTCCCGCACAAAAGCAAAACATCTAAGAACCAATAAGTTTCCTTAATGTATATGGTAAGAATACCACAACATATTGATCAACAACACCAATCACAGTATAGAAACAGAGGTTTTGACAAGAATTCTTAGCTCTCACTCTCTCCTAATATCCCTCATACACCTCACAAGATGCATAAACCTCTCAGTATAACCTCTCTTCTATATATACTCTTAGTCTTTCTTCACAGGTCTACTAATTGCATCTTCTCTTCTTCTTTTCATGCATGAGCCAGCTTAGCACTTCCCTTCAAGAGGTCTATCACAAAATCATGGGAGCATATTAATATCCCGCCTTGGAAGATCCAGTTTGTCCTCAAACTGAATTGATAGAACTTATATACAAAGAGACAACTTCAGCAATATATAGCTTATTATCATTGGTTTCTTAAATGGGCTAAGTTACTTTTATTTTGTTAAATGGATTTATCTAGTTTTTCAATGGATGTAAAATTAGTGAAACATATTATTAATTTTAAAAGATATTTTGGAGGCACATGCACCCCTATTAAGAACCCAGCTTCGCCTTTGGCTTCGACCCACATATGAATCCTCACTTCATTCACTAGACCGCAAAATACGAACTAAAGAGTTGGCAACATTAATGTTGTTTAATTAATGAGTTAGTTACACTGCCTTCACATGCAAATTCACTCCACCACTGATCCGATCTTCTCCATGGATCGTATTGTTAGGAACCTCATTTCTCTACGACCAGTCAAAACAGTCATAGAATATGGCCAAGAACTTCTTTGTGAAAGGTAATAAAACATTTCTTACAAGCTGAATCAGCTGAGGCGAGAAACATTATATACATCCCAATATCCCATCTTGGATATGTTGCAACTTGCAAACTTTCATTATCGAGGATTGATTGTTTGTTTAATCAGTAAATTTTGTAGTCTATTTCTTTTGTTAATGACTGAGCAATCTGCACTTTCAGTTTCAAATTCGTAAATAAATTAAGGATAAATTTTATTTACTAGTTACGGCATACTTTACCAACCAATTAATTTTGTACTTGACTTAATTTTTATACATTTTCCATAACATGTAAGTGTAACAGTGAAGACGACATGTTTTATTGATAAAAAGATGTCACGGCACAAAAGTAAGTTTGTGACATTGGCATTGCCTAATTATATATCACAAAGTAAGTGTTAGGGGATGATTTAATTTTCATAAAGTTGAGGTACTTTTCCTTAAATATTTTTAAAAAACAAATACTTCCAAATTTCGAAACCCCTGGTGTGGGGTCCGCTCAGAGTGTTTTAATATGAAACGCACTCTTTTTATTTAGCTACTACTTCTTTCTATTTTAGGGGGTGCATACAAGTAGTATAGTCCGAAAATTGAAAAAATGGGCTATGGCCCAACCTGAATTTTCTTAAAGATAGCCCACACAAAAATTAAATAACAGTTTTTTATCAATGTTTTAAAAGTTAGTTAATAGTTAAAATGATTATTTTAAAATCGGTTATAGTTAATATGATTATTTTAACTTTCGATTTAAGCGATTTAAAATACTCCAAATGATTGGGGCTGATGTGATCAAGTTTTCCCACAAAGCAAAACATCTAAGAACCAATAAGTTTCCTTAATGTATATGGTAAGAATACCACAACATATTGATCAACAACACCAATCACGATATAGAAACAGAGGTTTTGACAAGAATTCTTAGCTCTCACTCTCCTAATATCCCTCATACACCTCACAAGATGCATAAACCTCTCAAGATAACCTCTCTTCTATATATACTCTTAGTCTTTCTTCACAGGTCTACTAATTGCATCTTCTCTTCTTCTTTTCATGCATGAGCCAGCTTAGCACTTCCCTTCAAGAGGTCTATCACAAAATCATGGGAGCATATTAATATCCCGCCTTGGAAGATCCAGTTTGTCCTCAAACTGAATTGATAGAACTTATATACAAAGAGACAACTTCAGCAATATATAGCTTATTATCATTGGTTTCTTAAATGGGCTAAGTTACTTTTATTTTGTTAAATGGATTTATCTAGTTTTTCAATGGATGTAAAATTAGTGAAACATATTATTAATTTTAAAAGATATTTTGGAGGCACATGCACCCCTATTAAGAACCCAGCTTCGCCTTTGGCTTCGACCCACATATGAATCCTCACTTCATTCACTAGACCGCAAAATACGAACTAAAGAGTTGGCAACATTAATGTTGTTTAATTAATGAGTTAGTTACACTGCCTTCACATGCAAATTCACTCCACCACTGATCCGATCTTCTCCATGGATCGTATTGTTAGGAACCTCATTTCTCTACGACCAGTCAAAACAGTCATAGAATATGGCCAAGAACTTCTTTGTGAAAGGTAATAAAACATTTCTTACAAGCTGAATCAGCTGAGGCGAGAAACATTATATACATCCCAATATCCCATCTTGGATATGTTGCAACTTGCAAACTTTCATTATCGAGGATTGATTGTTTGTTTAATCAGTAAATTTTGTAGTCTATTTCTTTTGTTAATGACTGAGCAATCTGCACTTTCAGTTTCAAATTCGTAAATAAATTAAGGATAAATTTTATTTACTAGTTACGGCATACTTTACCAACCAATTAATTTTGTACTTGACTTAATTTTTATACATTTTCCATAACATGTAAGTGTAACAGTGAAGACGACATGTTTTATTGATAAAAAGATGTCACGGCACAAAAGTAAGTTTGTGACATTGGCATTGCCTAATTATATATCACAAAGTAAGTGTTAGGGGATGATTTAATTTTCATAAAGTTGAGGTACTTTTCCTTAAATATTTTTAAAAACAAATACTTCCAAATTTGAAACCCACGGTGTGGGGTCCGCCAGAGTGTTTTAATATGAAACGCACTCTTTTTATTTAGCTACTACTTCTTTCTATTTTAGGGGGTGCATACAAGTAGTATAGTCCGAAAATTGAAAAAATGGGCTATGGCCCAACCTGAATTTTCTTAAAGATAGCCCACACAAAAATTAAATAACAGTTTTTTATCAATGTTTTAAAAGTTAGTTAATAGTTAAAATGATTATTTTAAAATCGGTTATAGTTAATATGATTATTTTTAACTTTCGATTTAAGCAGTTTAAAATACTCCAAATGATTGGGGCTGATGTGATCAAGTTTTCCCTTAAAAAGCAAAACATCTAAGAACCAATAAGTTTCCTTAATGTATATGGTAAGAATACCACAACATATTGATCAACAACACCAATCACAGTATAGAAACAGAGGTTTTGACAAGAATTCTTAGCTCTCACTCTCTCCTAATATCCCTCATACACCTCACAAGATGCATAAACCTCTCAAGATAACCTCTCTTCTATATATACTCTTAGTCTTTCTTCACAGGTCTACTAATTGCATCTTCTCTTCTTCTTTTCATGCATGAGCCAGCTTAGCACTTCCCTTCAAGAGGTCTATCACAAAATCATGGGAGCATATTAATATCCCGCCTTGGAAGATCCAGTTTGTCCTCAAACTGAATTGATAGAACTTATATACAAAGAGACAACTTCAGCAATATATAGCTTATTATCATTGGTTTCTTAAATGGGCTAAGTTACTTTTATTTTGTTAAATGGATTTATCTAGTTTTTCAATGGATGTAAAATTAGTGAAACATATTATTAATTTTAAAAGATATTTTGGAGGCACATGCACCCCTATTAAGAACCGGCTTAGCCTTTGGCTTCGACCCACATATGAATCCTCACTTCATTCACTGAGCCATAAAATCTGAACTAAAGAGTTGGCAACATTAATGTTGTTTAATTAATGAGTTAGTTACACTGCCTTCACATGCAAATTCACTCCACCACTGATCCGATCTTCTCCATGGATCGTATTGTTAGGAACCTCATTTCTCTACGACCAGTCAAAACAGTCATAGAATATGGCCAAGAACTTCTTTGTGAAAGGTAATAAAACATTTCTTACAAGCTGAATCGGTGAAACATTATATACATCCCAATATCCCATCTTGGATATGTGACTTGCAAACTTTCATTATCGAGGATTGATTGTTTGTTTAATCAGTAAATTTCGTAGTCTATTTCTTTTGTTAATGACTGAGCAATCTGCACTTTCAGTTTCAAATTCGTAAATAAATTAAGGATAAATTTTATTTACTAGTTACGGCATACTTTACCAACCAATTAATTTTGTACTTGACTTAATTTTTATACATTTTCCATAACATGTAAGTGTAACAGTGAAGACGACATGTTTTATTGATAAAAAGATGTCACGGCACAAAAGTAAGTTTGTGACATTGGCATTGCCTAATTATATATCACAAAGTAAGTGTTAGGGGATGATTTAATTTTCATAAAGTTGAGGTACTTTTCCTTAAATATTTTTAAAAAACAAATACTTCCAAATTTCGAAACCCCTGGTGTGGGGTCCGCTCAGAGCAACTGATTTGGGTAGCGCTTGTGCGTGACTCTTTTAGCCTATAGGACGTTAGATGAAATAGGTCTATATTACCCCTACTATCTTCCTAAAATACCAACCTTGCCCCTAGATATCCTTCCCCATTTTTGTACGCACTCTACTACTCCCTATAAATTTCAATACTCGCTCACGCAGAGTGACTCCTCTCACACTACCTTTTCCCATTTCAATTTATATTTCGAAATTTTCTCTTCTCTTTCTATCTCTAAGTTTACTGCGGAAACGAATCTTCTTCTCCACTCCACCACACCTCGGAAAGATGGTGAGTACAAGACGCCGATCTTCGATTTATCTTTAACCTGGTGGAGTTTTCGCTTCGTTCTAGCTCTCGAATCTGATTTCGTGTTGCTTCTCTTCTTCTTCTTCTTCCCTCAGGTAATGGCTCAGAAGCTCAAGGAAGCTGAGATCACCGAACAGGACTCGCTCCTTCTGGTAAGCAAACCGCCTTCATCGACCTTTCGTCTCCGTTTCTTATGGATTCGCGAAGCTTCTCGTTCCTTAGTTGGGGTTTTCGAAGTTACTGATCTCGATCAGTTCTCGTTAATCATCTAGATACGGATTTTTGATTTACGTTCATCATCGAAATTGATTTTGGTCTTCGTTTATCATCTAGAGATGAGATGTGATGGATCTCGTCTCCTGATTTTTGAAAACTTCTCGTTGCTACCTCGTGATTTTGGCAGATTATCTGGTTTAGATCACGTATACTGTTTAGAGATTGATTTCGTATGTTTGCTTGATTTGAAGAGAATCGTGAACGGTTTCTTCGTTAATGCGCGTTAGACACTGACGTCGTTGTGTTGGTCTTGGTTTTGTTGAAACAGACTAGGAATCTGCTCCGTATTGCTATCTTCAACATCAGCTACATCAGGGGTCTCTTTCCAGAGAACTACTTCAATGACAAATCGGTTCCTGCTTTAGGTACAAAGCTAATCTGAGACCTCTTTTCAATTTCTATAAGTATGGGAAATAGTAACTGGCTGATGATTTTGAAACAGATATGAAGATCAAGAAGCTGTTGCCTATAGATCCTGAATCACGCCGATTGATTGACTGGATGGAGAAAGGTTTTTTGTATTCTAATGATTTTAGCATTTTTTAACGCTTCTTTTCAACTGTTTTTGACTGATTGTGTGCTCATCACTTGGGTTTAGGTGTCTACGATGCGCTGCAGAAGAAATATTTGAAGACGCTCATGTTCTGCATATGTGAATCAGTAGAGGGTCCGATGATTGAGGAATACTCATGTAAGTTCTGGCAAGATGGTTGATTAGCTTGTTAAAAAGTGTGGTTTGCTGTTGTATTATACGATTGATTGATAGCGCACAAGTTTCTATTTTAATATATTTGAATCATCCGTTGTTGATTTTGACGAAGAGCCTGTGTTACTGCAGTCAATTTCAGCTATTCAGATTCTGATAGCCAAGATGTCAGGATGAACATCAGTCGTACTGGAACTAAGAAACATGGAGGAACTTTTAACTCCACTGCTGACATTACCCCAAATCAAATGAGGTGTGCATTGTTAAGATATTTTTTGAGGTCTAAATGGTTTTGTCTTCCCTAACATGCTTTGTAATTTTCGTGACTGTGATGAAATCAGGAGTTCCGCTTGCAAAATGGTTCGCACACTAGTTCAGCTGATGAGGACTCTCGACAAAATGCCAGACAAGGTAATGAATATCTTAAACTATCCTTCAGGGGTATTCCATTGACATCAGTTTTCAAATTGCTGATGACAGAGTTTACTCTTTTTTTTGTTTCTGCTCCAGCGCACCATTGTGATGAAGCTTATGTACTACGATGATGTGACGGTATGGTTTTAGCATTCATTAATTCGATAAACTTTGGTGATACCATTATGATCTTAACGCCGTTTGAATAGAGCTTCTTTAATGTAATGACCCTGCCATATTAACACTAATAACAAGCAACCAAGTTTTTATTTGTTGTGTTTACATACAATTTTTTTTCTCTCTTTAATGAACAATGTCAATGCTATTCATGTGATCTCACTTTGCTCCACTCTGCATGATTGGATGCTCAGAAGAAAGACTGACATCTGTTATGTGAATCTTTATGCAGCCACCAGATTACGAGCCACCTTTCTTCAGAGGCTGTACAGAAGAAGAAGCTCAGCATGTCTGGACAAAGGATCCTCTGAGAATGGAAGTTGGGAATGTTAACAGCAAACATCTCGTCTTATCTCTTAAGGTAATGTAACTAAAGAATATGTAACTCGCTAGACATATATCTCGTCTTGTGCTGCAACTCATTGTGGATGATCTATGCAGGTCAAGAGCGTTCTTGATCCTTGTGAGGATGAGAATAATGACATGCAAGATGATGGGAAGAGTACAGGACCTAATTCTGTACATGATGACGAGCCTTCTGATTCAGATAGCGAGGTTAACAAAGTCATATCTGCTTTTTACTCAGATCTTTACATCCTACGTGGTGTGCCTAAAACGTATTCTGTTTTTCTTTTTGTTGTTTTCAGATCAGTCAAATCAAAGAAATACAATTCCGTCTGGCGCCAGTAGGTATGATGACTTCCAACAAATCTGAATATGATTTGATAGTCTAGTTAAGTTTTGCACTAAAGTGAGTAAACCTGATAATCTAACAGAGAAACAAGACGATGATGATGGAGAGGTTGATGAAGGTGAACTATTATCAAAATAATAGCGCAAACACTTGACTTTACTGAATACGAAAGGCTTCTCCTAATTTCACCTATCTATGGAATGTTTCAAGATGACACACAGGATCCGGTTGAGAGTCAACAACAGCTAGAAAGGGTGAAGGACTGGATTAACTCCCGCCACCTTGATAATCTGGAGCTAACAGATGTTCTTTCAAACTTCCCAGATATCTCAATAGTAATGTGCTTTTGCTCTCTCTTTCCATCTTATAAAGTGTAACCGATCTCTTGCATAGTTAGTTTCCTGCTGTTCTAAGCCCCTCTATTCTATTATTCCAGGCTCTTACTGAAGGTAAATCAAGGCTTGATCAAAGTTACAAGCAAAATGGACCCTTGAAGCATCATATGATGATGAGATCTACAGCTTTCTATAATTACTATATACAGTGAACTTTAGAGTATATCTTCCTCCACTAACAGTTACATCCTGACTTTCAGAAATCATGGATCAGCTGGAGAAAGAAGGTGTTCTTTCAAAAACAGGGAAGGACACGTACATTATAAACAGAGACAAGGTATGCAATTGATCCTATCCTACTCATTTGATGTCATTGTCTTTGCTTTTTAATTTATCTTGACCATCAGCTAACCCCAAAACATAACCAGGCACCATGGAGCGAATTCAACTTTGTGAAAGATGAAGCTGCTGGTAAAACTGCTCCAAAGGAAGAGAAATCTATAGCTCCTGAAGACTACATGTACATGAAAGTGAGAGACTCTGACTTCCTACTCTATGTTTAATATACATGCAAAGTGATAACTAAACAAATATGGTCTTGAGATCTATCATTGACACACGTTTTTATGTTAGGCTTTGTACCATTCTCTTCCGATGCAATATGTGACAATTACAAAGCTTCACAACATGTTGGATGGTGAAGCCAACCAGTCAGCAGTTCGCAAGCTAATTGACCGAATGATCCAAGAGGGCTACGTGGAAGATTCTAGCAACCGCAGGCTAGGTTTGCTGTCTCAGTTCTCAGACCCTTCTCTTTTAAGTTTTCTTGGTCGTAAGGCTTCCTCACTGATGATATTTGTATATACAGGGAAGCGTGTAATTCACTCAGTTTTAACCGAGAATAAGCTAAATGAAGTCAGAAAACTTCTTGCCACAGATGATGATATGGTAATTCTTCAGACTGTTGAATAAATCCGTGAAAGGGCTTTCTAATGAGAATGGTGTCACAGGATGTGGATGTCGACGAAACTGTAAACAAGACCAACGGCCAAGATGCCAAACTAACCCCAGGTATACTCTTTTCCGTCCCTAGCTTTTAGCTGTTTTAACCGGTCTTGATGTTCACTCAAAAACATTTTTGAAAACAAGCGGATGTATCTACACGCGGAGGCATCCACTCTATTGGATCAGACTTGACACGCACGAAAGGGAGATCTGTGATGCAGCAGAACGGATCGGTTCTAAGTGAACAGACCATCTCCAAAGCTAATAACACTCCGATGAGCAGAAATGAACAGGTTGAAATCACCCGCCACTGAATAAACATATACTTTTGTTGACTCTTGTTTAAGTGTACCTAATCTGTTATAATTGGCTCAGCCTGTGGCTTCGAGGGAGAGTTTTGCTGTAAAAGGAATGGCTGCTAAAATCTGCACGGACGCGGGCACAGACTCTAGCCAAGCCTCCCAAGACAGGCGTTACAGGAAAACCAGCACGGTCTCTTAATACAGAACCACAGTCTTTTTTTATTTTCAGTTTAAACTGATAATTTTGAAAACTAACATGCCCTTTTGAATTTTTGGTTATCAGGTGAGAGACCCTATCCTGCAGTACTCGAAGCGCCAGAAATCTCAGGCTACCTGCTGATGGTACCACATTATCAGACACGAAAGCCACCATACTCAGTGGCTATGATATAGTATCTACCAATTCCCATAATCCATAAACTCTCCTGATACACTCGCTTTATTCTCATGCTTTTTAAGTATTATGGTCTTTGTTACTTTTGGTACGAGACTTGCTTTTATGTTATTCCGTATCAGACGCTGCCTCTTGCTTTATCGTTTCTTTTGCCCGTTCTACATTAGTAATCTGTTGCAGACTATTTTCATGCTTCTTTTCCCTTTGAGAATATATTGCATTAAACGCAAACATGTTGATTGTGGATTACTTGCACTAGTAAATCATTTCGGCTTTTGTAAAACTTTCCGTCATTGTTCCTCATTTGAATAACCACTAATTCTGAACCTACAAATTATACGATCACCAGTCTATCGGAAGCATACACTTACTGGAATCTCCTCTAAGGTTTATGTCGCAGCTGAATATCTACACACGATACAAACTTAAAAATAGTCGTCTTATTCAGATATTGATTGAAACATTCGTGATTGGTGCCTTTGGAGAGTTTGGGTTGGTTGCTTGTGTAAATGATTTGATCCTGCCCTCTCATTGATGGCAGAACTTGGTCTTGTAGCAAGTGTTTCGTTTCTAAGTGAATTAGTGTGATGCGTTTATTAGTAAAACCAAGAAGGTAATATTTGAGCATAAATAACATGAAAAACTCATCACTTAAGAAAGTATATTCATATTCAAATATGCAAACGGAGAATCAAAACAGCTTTACTAAGAAACAATGAGAGTAAACTCCTCTTTCATTTGTAAACAAGTCTGGAGTAATTATTACTGAGTTTGTACCACGCTTCAAGACACCTGAAAGAAAGAAAAAGCAACGAAGGGAGTACAATCGGGAATTGAAACAGAGACATATGCATCTATCCAGACATCATCACAACACATCTTCTGCCTGCAACAGACGAAACAAATGGATCAACAACAAGTTCCTTTTGCTAAGGATCTGAAACTTAAATATGCAAGATGAAAGACTGCAGATTCTAAAGCACATATCCTAAGGAGAAGAGATGTACAAACGCCTGGAATAAACAATATACACCACTCCACACCACAATGTGGATATACTACTGAACATAATACATTTCCTCTAACACATAAGCTAAAAGCATAAATAGACCATTGAAGCTACTTTGACCCATATTCAAAGTAGTATGTACTAGTAACAATGAGAAGAAACTCACCATTGTTTGATTAGTTTGAGGAGGAAGAAGAAGAAGAGTGGTCGTCCTGAAGGAGATCATCATAAGGGTCCCTGCGACCAGCAACCTGACTGATCTGAGGATCCCAACGAAGCTGAGCGTTGTGACGCTCAAAAGTCCAGAAACCATAAGGACGAATAGGCAAAGCCCACATCTCCTTAATCTTCTTACACCTCTCGTGCATCTCATATATGTGCTCCCTCGCTTTCCTGTCTCTCACCTCCGGGTCCTCCATCAACCTCAGCACCAGATTCTCCGCGAACTCCATTATGAAACCCATCTCCTTCCCCCAAATCACTGCAACTAAAAGAACCAAACTTCTCTCAGGAAATTGATTTTAATTTCGATCCGATTCCCCCAGTCTAGATCTAGGTTAAGTTTAGTCATACACTACAACGATCAATTTCTAAGAAGATGTATTTGAGAGCTTACGATTAGATATGAAACCAGAGGAGGAAGATCGCAGAAGCTTTTTTGCTTTGAAAATGGTCAGAGAGATTTTAATTGCACGAGGCTCAGAGCGAGTGATGGAGAAGAAAACAGAAATCTGATAGAGATAAAAACTGCGTGTGGTTCGTACTCAAAAACGCGGAAACAAGACGTTTTTATCCTCTAGAAACTACATGCGGTTTATGTTTCCTTTTACGCAACGCCCGTCATCAAATTTTTGCCTGGCCGATTCTACTCCCAGCCCTAAACAATGGACCTTTCTTGTCAACAAACTTTTAATATTACAGACTAAATTCAATGTATTTGCCGGCCTTGGCCCAAAATGTGTGAAAGTTAAAAATTAGTAAAAGAATCTTGAATTTTTACTATCATTAGCAATAATGTCTGTCCTATACCCATTAAAACGTTCATCGCCGATTTGTTCGAAAGAAGTCCATAATTTCTTTTACGTCTTCAAACATGTCTCTATCTTTACCAATCTATCCTTATAAACTTTCTTATTTCAATTTTTAGGGAAAATTCCCTAAAAATATATATACTAAATTTTCTTTGTTTAAAAATATACGAACTTTTAGGTTTCGAAAAATACACAAATTAATTTTAGTTGTTCATAAAATACATGAATTTTTGAATTTTGGAGGTTTCACACCTTGATTTTAACGACGTTAACTCTGATTAATGGAACATTAAGACGCCGTTAGACGACGTTAACTCTTATTCGAAAGTTCATGTATTTTATTGACAACCAAAATTAGTCTGTGTATTTTTCGGGAACCTAAAAAGTTCGTATATTTTTTAAGCAAATAAAATTTAGTATGTGTATTTTTAAGGAATTTTCCAGAATATACTAAGGTGACAAAGACTTTGTATTTTTTTTGTTTGACCGAAAAATGTAATTTTTGAATATATTTATTTGGGTTCATGTTGAAGCCGCTTTTCAGGGTTAGTTCAGATCTATAATTAAAATCGTGTAAAATATATGTAATTTTGGATCTAAATCATGTGATAGAGGATATGTTTTTTCGGTCTTTGGATCGAGGTTTAGGTCAGTTCTTTTGGATCCAAGTCTTCGGATCTACGATATTTGGACCCAATAAGTACTTTTAATTTTGGATCCAGACGATCCTGATATTTAGCCTCTGAATAGGATACGAAATATCCAAACTCCATCAAATTTAGTCGAAATCTATCATACGAAATATCTAAACTTTTGGTTTGGTTTTGGACCGAATATTTTCGGGTCAGCTCTGGTTCAAGTTTTTGAATCCGGCTAAAATTCCTAGACCTAAACTGCTAAAGTTGATTATAATAAATCTTGAATAAAAGAAATATGATGTTGAAAAAAAGGAAAAATTCCTTAAAAATATATATACTAAATTTTCTTTGTTTAAAAAATATACGAACTTTTTAGGTTTCCCGAAAAATACACAGACTAATTTTGATTGTTCATAAATTACATGAACTTTCGAATCAGAGTTAACGTCGTCTAACGGCGTCTTAATGTTCCGTTAATCAGAATTATAATCAGAATTAACGTCGTTAAACTCAAGGCGTGAAACCTCCAAAAATCAAAAGTTCATGTATTTTATAAACAACCAAAATTAGTCCGTGTATTTTTCGGAAAGCCTAAAAAATTCGTGTATTATTTTAGTAAAAAAAATTCAGTCTGTGTATTTTTAAAGAATTTTCCCCAATTTTTAATAGCATTTTTGTAACCGACTAATGGCCATGGAATTTTTAACAGAATTCTTATAAGGGGAATGTGATAATTAAGGTCCTCACATGGAAGGATGTCTCTAAAGGGTGCTGAGAAACTGAACCCAACCAACCTCTGCGCTCTCGATGGCCTCACGCGAGAAGTCTGCTGCCGCTTGCTCCTCCTTCCACTTGCGCACAACACAACATGATACTCCTCGTATAAGAAGGTTCGAGTCTGGTATACAACATATAGGATTTTGACTAAAGCTGGAAATAAATGGGCCGGGCCTCTTGATTGAACCAGCACCACTCTCACCTTTATTCAAATTAAAGTGATACATTTTACTTTTGATACATTTATTAGGTGACCCCCACCAAATGAACAAGAAGGTACATGAGCAGAAATGATTCACGAACATTATTTTAATTGATTGCAACGGAAGCTACTTATTAAATGAGTCAACTTTGGCAGGTGACTGAACAAATCTCTACCAACTAATCAAATTAGTAAATATTTCATGATAACTAATTAAATTAATGAAATCTTTTAGATCCAAAACTTAATATTCGTCTACATTAGTCTTCAAGAATATATGTCCTTTTGGTCACAGAAGAACTAATAGGTTTTAAGAGCACCTCCAATAGGGATTCTATCCATTAGAGTTCTAAAAATTCATATATGTATATGTATATATTGTTTATATTTAGTTATGAAGTCCAATTTTTTGGGAAAAAACTCTTACAAAAGTTCTTAAATTGGAGTTTTAAAATTTTTTGGAGGGGTTCTTTCCAAAAAACTGGATCCCATAATTACATGTATATATATAATATATACATATGAATTTTTAGAACTCCGATAGATAGAATTCTCTATTAGAGATGCTCTAAAAAAAGCTAAGAATGGAAAAAAAAAAGTTGAGAATGCATTATGCACTTTAAGTAATGCGTTGGGTACTAACTTACAAACCACAGTTTATTTAGAGATGGTTCGCTGGATAATGCGGCCCTATTCGTCCCGGCCATTGGCGGAGGCACATGGAGTAAGAGGGGGTCATCTCTCCCCAACTCATTTTGTAAATTCCATGTAAAACATTGACTAATTTTAAATATGACCCCCTATTTTTAACGAATCTATCCTTAGTTTTATGAAAAGTTTTAGTTATGCCCCCTATAAGTTAAAAAAAAAAAGAGTTTTATGAGAGGTTTGTGGTTCGTGTCATGGGAATGATTCGAGCAAGGTTGATGAAAGCATTAGTAAAAGCTTTGTTGATAATTAGTATTCGTTAAGTGCAACATATACTGGTTACGTAAATATATTCTTTTTTTGTTGGTAGAACGTAAAAACATTCTTCCGTTAGAGGCATTGCTTTGGCAACCACAAATTAGCCTAAGCCAATACTTATAGCTTTTACACTTGAGTTTATTTGGCAAAGACTTTGATAAAGTTGATTTTTTTACTATCTCACTCCCCTCAAAACTCCTCTTCTCTACTATTCTGCAGTATTTGACAACACAATCATTTGAGGCTGTAAACGTCATCGGTAGAGTTCCTTAAAATGTCTTCTAATAGGCAACACAACAAAAATATTTTCTAATATAAAAACTTTTAACATTTACTTGTGTACACCAAATAAATATATATACCGGCAGGGAGTGCTTAGAGATTTTCAACAAGCATGGTTTATGTTGATTTAATCAAAAAACTACCAGTTTATATTTTTCTCTTATGTTTTTAAATGTTGTAAGAAGTTAAATATATCACAATCAAATGGTATGTTTCTTGGTAGTTTAGTTGTAAGAAAAAAATATATGCAATAAGAATTTTCTTAATGCAAACTTTAAAGTGTAAACCAATGATGATGGGACAATAAAATCAAAGATTTGTTTTATGCTAATTGTGTGCTTGTGGAGACAATCTCCACAATGACGTATCAAAGAGGGTCCACATTTATTCAAATCAGACGTTAAACTTTCTGTTAATCCCAATTTGATTTGCAATGAGGATTTCCCGGTCTCACTATTCTAATTACGAAAAGGAAAAGGGAAAAAGGAAAAGAAAAAAGGCACGAAATTAATGAAGACAAAGAGAGCTATATAATCGCAGACCCCATGATGCTTTGTCAGCCATTAATCTTAAATTTATAGTCTAAATCACTACTTTTAATCATTAACTGCTGCCTGCTGGTATGAGTATCTACAATATTCTGTTTTAAGTTACAATTTTACCTTGAAAGCTAAATCTAAATTATCAAGCCACGTTCATGTGTCTATAGCTATTGTCTGCGGATTTAGTATGCCCGAAATCTTGAATTAGGTGTGCTCTCAAAGACAAAGTATACCTCTCTTTTGGGTAAAAGGCAAAATACCCCTCGTTAGTAGTATGTTTATTACGTTAAACTGCCAACTATGAAAAGAAAATCCACTGTTTCATTAGAAAAAAATGTAATGGATTGTTTCACTCTTAACAATATGAGTGATCTTGAACTTGGATTTACTAGACTCAGACCTTGATTGGCACAGCAGATAGCAAAAATAGCTGATATCTTTATAAATTTGTATCTTTAGAAGCGATATCTTCTCATAAATATAGCTAATATGGTGATTGGTATAGCAGTTACAGCAGAACATAATTCATATATAAAACTATTTTTAAAATTAGTATATAATAATTTATTCATTTCTAAATAATATAGGTATATTTATGATAGATATTAATTTTATAATTTTATTCACAATAATAAATCATATTTTATATATATTTCATATTTTGATTGTAAATATTATTCTTTTAAAAATTAAAAAATACTTTTTTTGAAAAATAAAGAATTACTTTTCTAAAAAATAAAAATATCATTTTAAAAATAAATATTTATTTTAAAATAAAAATTAATATTTATTTTTAAAAAATTATTTAAAAAAATAAAATATACTTTTAAAAATAAAATAAAGATTTATTTTTAAACTAAAAATCTTTTTTTTAAGAATATTTTTTACTTTTCTAAAAATAACTCTTTTTTTTGCAAATAAAAATTGATTTTTAAATAAAATAAAAAAATAAACTAATTTATTTTCAAAGAAAATAATTTTTTATTTTAAAAAAAAAATATTTTGAAAGAAAATTATTTTTGAAGCCTAATATAATTTGTGATATTATTAAACAAAATAAATTAATTAATTTTTAATTTTATATATATTCTAAATGCAAATGCTCTCTCAAAAGCTTCACATGAGAGCATTGGACTAAGAGCATTTAGAGAGCATTTGCATCTTCTAAATGCTATCCTAAATGCTTTGGTAAAAATTGTTGATTGGATAATAAAGAACATAATGCTCATGCTAATGCTCTACCAATCAAACCCTCAGAGTCCAGTGTTCTAACAACTAGACCATGGGGTGAATTAGTAACGCTTCACTCTCATTTTTAACTTAATTGTTAGCTAAAATATAATGCTTTCACATTTTAGATCTGCAGTTAAACCGCAAATTATAATTTATATTAAACTTTATTGATCCACGATTCAACCGCGACCGATCCAATGATTTTGATGATTCATGAAGTGCTCCCGTTAACTGTCCGGCTCAGATTCAAACATTGCTAAAATATCAATTTAGGACTTTAGTGGCGTTGGCGCATTGCACTTGATAACTATAAGAACAATAAACTGCATTAATCGTTACATGTGAACAACCAAAAACTCGCAACAGCCAACACCACTTTCACAGTTTAATTAAAATTTGACAGAGTTCTATGCATTTTCAAAATATTTTACCATGTGAGTACAGTCACCTAGAAATATATATATATATATATATATATATATATATATCAATGTATATAGATTAACATACTATGATTGAAGAATCTCTTAAGGAAACCATACATTAACTTTGGTCTTAAGATACCTAAGCTATACAAACAGTATCATTGTGATACTTCAAAACAAATCATTAGGAATCTATAATGAAACTTCTTTTGACCCATAATTGTTTTAGATTTGAAGACAGTTTTTGGTAGATATTTGTGACGAATTATTACTATGTAAAACAATCACGAGATACAACAGTCTTGGAAAGCATACCCATTATATGGAAGTATACCCTCCTCTATGAGGAATATATGGAGGTATATTTCCAAGTCTTACCTTTACTTTACTCTCAATATTTTCTCAATTATACGTGTTTACTTTTTTTTTTAACTAGTCAACATGTTTACTTTTTTTTTCTTAACTAGTCAACATGTTACTACTTATTAGTCGGTTATTACCATTCCAACTTTTTTTCTGAGTTTGCTATATCGCCCATCATGTCACTCGAATTTGAGCGCGACATATGCATGTGTTACTATCGCCACACTAGTACCAATCGCTAGAAAGCCTAGAATCTGTCGGTATTACTAATGTGTTATTATTTGTAATTAATATATTTTGATGTAAAACAATTTTATGGGACGTGACAAGCTAAAACTACATTGTACAATTTTCTGAAAACTTTGCTCTATCCTAATATAATATATTGACTGAAAAAACAGTATAAATTAGGTTTGATGACTACGTGACAAATCTCATGCAAAATCATACACAAGATAGAATCTCGATACAAGGGTGTCATGCCTTACGAAACAATACGACGTTCAGTATGACACGAATATGAGATTTGATTAAAAGTATGAAAAATGTTGTTTGTTCTTTGACGACTCTGAATAACTGATCCATAAGATAACATGGAATTTACATCATTTCTAGTGAAGACAGAATATATAGTTTTCACAAATAAAATGGAAGTAAAAATCGAGGCAGGTATATAGAGTTTACATTGTTTCATAGTATCTCATGTCCCGATCCAAACCAGCCGATTGATGACCGGGTCTATTTGGTACCTGATAAAACGGAGTCTAACCAGTTAACAACTGGTTTCCAAATGGTTCAGCCAAAGAAATACCAGATGATGTAGTAAAGAATAGCAACAACCATTAAAGAAAAGAAAAAAAAAATGCATGACAAAAAATGAGACTGATGGGGATCAAGATTTTCCAAAGGTCACCATTGGGGTTAGACCTTATCTTTCCAAAACTTCGCTCATGTGTAAATGTTCGCATCATAATAGAATGATCTAGCATTCATATCGTATTTTTAATAGAGACGGTTCGTGGCATGATCTTGCTTGTTTTCTTAATAGTATGCCTAGTTGCATGAAACTTTCTTTTATTTATTGTGTTATTTGCACAGATAAGGAAACATCTTTCATATGTTCAACGATTGCACGATAGATAAATTGTCACTCTATCTTGGAAACGGACTCGCCAAAGAAGAAGAAAAGTAAACTCCTTACGACATTACGTACACAAAGACAAAAAGAAGAAAAGTATAACTAAATAAAATTAAACTAACAAAAAAAATTAGAAAAAAGCATTGTAGCCGTTCATTGATATTACTCATCTTTACAATCGATTAGAATACAAAATTTACTCTTTAACGCCACATCTAACCGTTGGTAATATTTTAATCCTAATCTTCCCATCTAATTAAACAAAAAAACGAAACTAAACAAAGCTTCGTTTACCTCATCTTCTTCGCGTCTAATTAAAGCAGCCGTTACTTGTTGCCGTTAACTCATGGGCACCAATACGTTATCACCGTTAACGTTTCCCTCAACCTGAACGTTGTTACCTTCTCCGTCACCACCGGCTGCATCTTGTTCCACCGGAGCACAATCCATCTTATGCCGGAGTTTCCAATCAAGAGCTTGACAAGCGCGTGAACAGTAATTCACAACGCCGCAGACAGAACATCTCCGAAACTCATGTTTCCTCGTCTCTGGCCGTCCGCATCCGCCGTGAGAACACAACCTCAACCCATCTCCGGGAGCATCTCCGCCGCGCACGGCGAACCAATCCGCCAAAAACCGATTCGCCGGATGTATCTCCGGCGCCGGGACATTACATCCGAAATCGCTCAGTAACGGACAGCCACGGATTTGGGTTTGGTTAGGATGCGGTAGAGCGAGCCACGACCGAGCTTCTGTCCCGGAGGATAAAACGGCGGCGAGTTCGCGAGCGTTGGCTTGAACGAGGAATCTCCGACCTTCGGAGACGTTCTGAGGAACGCCGTAACCGTCTTGGAGACAGTGACCGAGCTCGCGCAGCGCGTCGACGTGTCCCAAGAAAGCCGCACGCGCGCATAGAGCCACGCCGGCTCGGAGATCCTTGTCGTTCTTGGAACCGCCGCTTCCGTTGAACTGAATCACGGCTAACGAGTATAACGCAGGCGCGTAGGAGCTAATCGCGGCTTTGGCCATCAGAGACGCGCCGTTTCCTCTGTTTTGCAGACAGTAAAACCGAATCTGTACACAAAAAGTAGAAACAAGACAAAAACGTTAAAACAAAAAAGTTTGTGTAATAAAAAAAATTTATGTAATAGAAAGTTTTCATTTTCAAAACTAACCATGCCGAGAGTGTAGCAAGCTTCGAGGCTTCCGGCGTCGACGCAGCGTTTGAGAAACCGGTGAGCTGCTTCCGACCAATTCTGAGCCTTTACGGCAATCGCTTCCCGAGACAATCTCGACAGAACATGAGGACTCGTGGCTAAACCTTTTAATCTCTTACATCTGTTTTACGCAAACCGGTTATCATTTAGAGACAAAAGAGCTTTGTTGTCCGAAAATGAAAATTTCAAAGGATGTAAACCGGAAAGCTTACGTCATCAAAACGTTGATGAAATCAGCAGGACATCGAGATGTAGAAGCAAGTCTACGAAGGATAGAAACAACAAGATCGTCTGGGATTGTATCTAACAAATCTGGTCCGGCTTCAGATACCGGAGAAGAAAGACATCTTCGTCGTTTCTTTCCCGGCGTAAAGACAACACCGTCTCCTGCATCGGCGGAGTTAAAAGCTCTTTTGGTTTTTCTTACGGGCAACATAATCTCTATCTCTCTCTCTCTATCTAACGCTTCTGGTCCTCTTTATCGCTCTATCTCATTTCGCTTATCTTCTTGGCTTATAAATATACAAAGTGGTTGGGTTGTATCTCTCCTCTCCATGCGTACATACGTATGCGAATGTCTTAAATGACTATTTTACCCTTGTACTTTTTGTTGTATTTTACCCGGTCAAAACGTCGTTGACTCAGCTTTCTGCTTTTTTTCTGTAGCTTGGAAATCCCTCGCGCACGGATATTTATTATCAAAAATGGAGAACAGAGAAAGAAGAAACTTGCGGAGAGAAGCAAGAATGGATCTTTAATTTATAATCCGTTTCTTGAAACGGTTTAGGGGATGAGGATTAAAATGGAAAAAGAAAAAAAAAATTAGAGAAACTAACTCCGAAAAAAAACTAACTGCGATTTATTATTCCACCGTGGATTTCTTTACTCGCGAAACACAGCGCGTGTCACAAACGAAATTTTTAGGCAGGAGAAGGTGGAGTTCACGTGAGGGAAAGAGCTAGTGGGGATTTGGGGTAACAAACTGAGGCTGAACTTATCAATAGGAGACGAGCGGAGAGAGGTCAAACGTAAAGAATCAGCCAATGAACGAAATTTTTACAACGGTTACTTCTTTTTATTATTATTTTTTTTCTTTTTGCAGTTTCTCGGTCACGACGTTACTTTTGTTTAGTTATTTATCTTTCACGAAAAATATATAAATATATATTGTGTTGAAAAAATATACACATTTTTGTATTTATCTTTTTTGAACTCATTTGTATATATCTTGTAACATTGATTATCAAAATTAATAATTAACATGATTGTGCTAATAGTTTTTTTAATATATGTTAAAATTTAGCGCTAATCTTAATATATGTGAAAATATTTTTACTATTCAAAAATTTTAAAAATCTAAAAGTTGACATCACTTTTCAATAATATTCAGTAGATTTTTGCTTTACTATTTTTATATATTCTACAAAATTATAATAAAGAAAATGTTCTAGTAACCATTGACAGACGAATTTAAACATATAGAAATACCAAATTTATGTTGGAATATAACAAAAAAATTATCTATGCGCATACTAGTTAGGGTTTATGTGTCAAATGATTAAAAAAAGTTGGGAAATTAGATTTTAAAGAGATAGTAGAAGATTGCCCACAAAAGAAAAAAAAAGTAGAGAAAAAATTGGAAGAGAAATTAGGAGAGAAAGAAAAGTTTTAGTTAATTAGTGAATTTGCGTTTTTTTTTTCTTTTATATAGAGCGCAATTCCCTACTAATTATTTGACAACCGATATAAAGGTAAAGATCAGCACTAGCGTGCTGCTACTTTTAACATCATTGTCTCCTACGGTTTTTGTTTACCTTTTTCTAGCTTATTTTAATTGTTTTATCATCGTTTACCATTTTAAAACACCAGCCATATTTTATCTTTATTGTAATAGATTACAACTTTATTACAATAGAAGTTCGATGCCATATACCTAGGTAGGCCTCGACATTTTAACCTAGATCCGAAAATCCGAATTAGAACTAACCCAAAAATACCTGATCTGAAATCAAACCGAAAATTTACAAGTATCTATTGCGTCCAAAAAATTTCTACCCGAATAGATCCGAACCCGAAAAGAACCAATCCGAATAGATCCGGATCCAAAAAGAACCAAACACGAATAGACCCGATAAGAACCGATTCAAATCCGACTTAAAAACTTTAAAATATATTTTTATTAATATTGTTATTGTTTTTGTAACATTTTTAGGTAACATGAAGTTTTAAATGTAAAATATATAGTTTAAAATGTTTCATCTTAATTATTAATAGTTTATTTTAAGTTATTTTGTAAAATTTTAGATATATATGATAAATTTTGAGTAAATTTGATGGAATTTGAGTATTCATTTCCTTTTTATATCCTAAATACCCGAACCCGACCCGAATCAGAAAATTATGGGTATTTTAATTATAGACCCGAACTGATCCGGATCCGACAAGATCCAACCTGTAACCGACCCGAAAAATTACAGGTACCTATATGGATCTAAATTTCGAGGACCCGAAACACCCGGACCCAACAAAACCCGATCCGAACCCGATCCAAACCCGACCCGAAGACCCGGAGGCCCAGACCTATACCTAGTACTGGCATTTTATCTGTTAAATTTGATTTGATTCGTTATTCGTTTCAATTTGATCCGAAAATTCCGAATATCCGTAAACAGTCGAAGCAAAGTAAATACTAAAAATCAATATCCGTTAAAATCGAAGCAAATCACAAATACTAAAATTTTGGAAAACGGATATCCGATCTGATCCGGACATATATAAATAAATGTATATCTTGATTATATTTAAAGTGTTACATATATAAAATTTTATAATTATTATTCTAACATATGATTTGACAAATTATATTCATTATTACTTATATAAAAGTATTAAATAAAATGAAGAGAAAAAACTATGACAATTATAATATTTTTTTCTTAAGTTTTGTGTTATTATAATTGTTAACTAAGTTTAAAAAATTTACAATATATGTAGATTCACTACTTTTTTAATTTTTATCTTTTATATCATACAAAAAAATATTTTACAAAACAAATTTGTATCAAATTTTTAAGATTATTTGTATTAGTCAAAACAGATGAGATATCCGTAAGTATTCGTAAATATCTGCACCGCAAATATCTATTTATTTTTTGAATATCCGTATTTTTCCGAAACAAAGCAAATCGAAAAATTAGTTATCCGTGACATACGAAGCAAATCACAAATACCTTAAAAAATCCGGATATCCGATCCGTGCCCAGACCTATATATACCTTGTAGAATGTCTAATAATCATGGAAGCAGACAAGATTTGACATTAGTTTGTGCAAAAATAGAATACGTCTCAAATAATATAAAATATATATACCTATTAGACTTCCAGTTGGTCTTCAGACCTTGTTACTAGATTTCTCCTCATTCAAAATCTACAAATACTTTCTTCGTCCATCTACACATATCCAAAACCTTTAGTTGTTAGTTAGTTACTTCTCTCGAAGGAAAGAGGAAAAGCATATTTCAATAATAATAATACTTCTCTTCGATATTCTCCTTTACTCGCAATGATATGTTATCATGTATAATTTAAATAGCAAATGAACAAGGAAATGAAATAAAACCCCTTATAACCAGAAATCTATATATATGTCATTCAAATAACAAATATATGGAGAAAAATGAAGGCATGGAAACATTTTTTTCCCATGAAGGAATGCATGGAAACATGGTGACATGCCTTCAGGCCTCAACATCAATTAGCATTACCCAATTCATAGATAGCTTTTTAAAAAAGCCTGGAAGATCAAAAGTAGAGTACTGTTCATAGACCTAGCAACTGTAAGCCATTAGAACATTTCCAACCCCATATACTATTTTATTGTAAAATCCACACAATTTTAACATAGTTTATTAGTTTTAGCACTGATTTTTTATTCTTCTCCAATCACAACACTATTTTTTTACTTCTTACTATTGAGTTAGAAATTTTATACTACTTAATATATAATAAATGAAATTAATTATGATATTAGACAAATTTAAAAGATAACAAAATAATTATAGTATATTTATTTTTATTTAAAATATTTAATCCAATTACAAAATAGTAATATAAGTCAAATATAAACAAATATGGTTAGATAATATTTAAATAAATAGTTTTTCTAGAAAAAAGTTATTGTTGCTACAGTTTTACACCAAATATAGTGTGATACTATAAAGGAATAACACTAAAATATAGTTGTTACCGGAGAGAAAACATCAAACCTACATTATTTTTAGTGTTATAATTTTTGATTAGAGTTGGCCTTGGCATTTACATTTCCATTAAATTTAAGAAACTATTGCATGGATGTTTGATGTTTTTTAAGCCATTTCCAGTAGACCCTGATCAGATCCTCAAAATCTGAAGCTTTTACTCCCCAATAAACTATTAAACCTTCAGAAATCATAACACTGTTTACTTTTCTTTTTTATTTCCTACAACTATGCAATTTACAAATAAATGTATCAATATTTTATTTTTATCATTTTAGTCTTTATAATTATATTTCATTTACATATTAGTATATATTGTTATATATATTATTATTGTATAAACTATATTTATATATTAAAATAAAATATAATTATTAATATTCAATAATATCATTTAGAATAAGAATAATTATTTCACACAACAGTGACAATACATTGACTAATATAACACAAATTATTGATTACAATACACCAACAGATATATATTACATGGTGTTAAGATTACAAAATACATAAATATCACACAAAAAATATTACACAAGTTAAAATTCATACAATGGTATTAATAATAATGTATAATTTAGAGTATATATTATTTATTTTTTAAAACATGGTGCTTATAATTAAGTACTATAATAACTGTGAACTAAATATAAATTACAAAAGTTTTTATACATATTTGAGAGTTACCATTGGACTAATCCATCATTAAACCTTTATTTTGAGGATTACTCTTCTTCAAAATTCAGATCCTTAGCCTGTTGAAGATATCTTAAAAACTCTATTAATATTTATATATTTAGTGATTTCCTCGATATTTTTTCTTTTATGATTCTAACAAAAAAGTCATGTATGCATGCACTGGGGCATAATTTTCTGGAGCTTATGATAACGTATTATTATTAAGAGAAAAAATTACATGTATTGAGTTAGGGTTGTTATTAGTATAGTTACCTTAAACCTAAAGAAACAAAATCTAGCGACCTTAAAACAGTAACATACTTAAATTAGTGGTTACCAAAGTAGTAATATGTATGTTGCCCTAACCCACACGCAAACTACGTTTTCGGCTTCAACATGCGTGGTCTAATGCACAAAATGGATGGATCCGTAGCTAGTTTGTAGGCCTAATAATATGCTACATCGCAATTTATTAGGGTACTTTCAGCTGACATCTTTTACAAAACGGTACGATTTTGATTGATCCAATTCTTCAAATTAGATGATGGCCGTAAATTTAAGATAGGTCAGGAAAATAAGAGGGGGGCCAACACATGGCATTGGCAACCATAGAAGGTAAAGGCGTCCCATGCTCCATAACCACTCTCGCCGCCGTATCACATGCCTTCGCTTCGCTTATGTCACCTAATTCTCACGGTTATGTCGCTTTGATTGTTGGCGAGGCCACCACGTGATTCCAACAACTTCAAGCTAGCTACTCATACTTATTTATTTTACTCACTATACATATATTACAGATAAATTATACGACAGAATGAACTAAACTAGTTTTTATTTATCCAATCTAATTTGATTTTTTTTCTAATAAAGATAATTTATCAAATACATATACGAATTTACAAATGACTCTATTTATCAAACTGTATATATAACCAAAACGTATAATATTTCTTTTGTCGTTCCTTACCAAACGTATAGATCTTTATGTTTTCATTTCGAGTTTCAACTTTGTTGTACTTCATCTTTGATATCCATTAGTATGTTATGCTAATTATAATTTCAAAAATACCTAATTTGCTAAATACTCAAAGTAAAATTGAAGGTAGGACCCTGAGAATTCCAGTCGTTCACTCTACTGAACGAAGATCGAATCAGTTAAAGAGGGAAAGCTGTTAGGAGACGGGGCCCACTTTTTGCTGGGAAGTTTGTAGACAGATTTTGTTGTTCCCTCCCTGTGGTGCACGTCTCTCTCCTCCTTTTGCCACGTCTCTTCTTTTATTACATGACTCTGAATCTTTGGATTCCCTTTTACTTTTATGAAATGAGAAGAAAATATGATATAAATCGCGTGATTTTTTCGTTGACTAAAACATCGACAGAAATGTCAAATTACAACTATAAAGGTATACTCACAAAATGACCATAACTTCAAAAATATTTAAGAAGATTCAGATACTTTGTATTCCACGTTTGAAGCGTAATTCAATTTTAATTGTAATTAAACACGTGGAATAACACGGCGTAAGGAGATCAGATCATACGTGGACGATGTGTATGTTGTCACTTGTAAGAAAAAGGAGGAAATGAAAATGGTCACAACTCTCTTTCTTAAAGAAAATACTATCCTTCAAGCTATCGAATGTTAAAGGAGCTAGTGGAGCAGGCGAGTAACAAAGGCGCACACGTGTGTATAAAATACGTACAAGACAAGTACGTGTCCTTCGGATAACCAGATTTATTTGAACGCACGTAATGTTTGTCTCTGACCGTATATACACCGTATATACGAAAAGAAGATGGATCGTGTTGTTAGAACAAACCCTAATTAAATATATTGTACTTTTTTGAGATAGAGGCCATGCATGCAAAAGGTAAAGAGTACGTAAGAGCTGTAACCAACAAATGCCCTGAAAATATTTTTTAATTGCAGATTTGATAACAACTTTTGGGAAGAAAACAAGTAAAGCAACCTCACGCGATAGCATAAGACTATCTCTACAATAAATATTTTAGTTTCAAAGTTAGTCCCGCGAAAATGTGCAACCCAATTAACTTAGAACATCGCCAATCTCTATCCTCATACTTGGCGTAAAATGATGGGATTTTAGTTAATGAACTTCCTTATTGGCAACGGGACAGATTTACGGTATATTAAATGTTAGGTAAGTAGCATCTGGGTTGTCAAAAATAGTAATACCTAGTTTAGCAAAAAACAAAAATAGTCATAACTTTTTTTTTGTAAACTAAAAATTATGGGTGCACCTTAACCAAATAAGCCAAAAATACCGTCAAAAATAGTAATAACTTCGCTAGAGCTAATTACACAAGGAGAGTAAAAAGGGGTTGAAATAAGACGTACATATATAATTGTAGACAGATAATTAGAATGAGAGGGAGAGAGATGTTATTTCTTGACGCATCCGGAGTGTAGTCAAAGCTCGCCTCGTAACTGCAATGACGTGTACTAAGGAATGCCATGCACGTGACATGTATTGTTATGTTGTGTTGATACGTTGAATAGTTTTAAAGATTTGAAGTCATTTGGTTCAACTTTCAAACAGTACATATTCAGTTCACCTACAATCATCTAAATTTTTTCAGTCCCCTAAATTTTTATAAAGTTTTATGGATTCCAAAAGATACTATTTTTTAGGAATTAGTACAATTTAAATTTTAGGTTTGACTAGTTACCTTTTAAATATATATTTGATTTACATTTCATTTCATACAACTATATATCACACATATAACTAACTAAATCTCTCTTGTTTATTTTCACATAATGTGTGTGTCATAATCATGCCGTTTATGTGGCTTATACCACGGGGGCATTGGATGTATAATTGAAATATTATACCTTCAAAACTTCATTAATTATAAAAAATCAGTTTTAAAATTAATGCTTTAAATGGTGACCAAAAGAATGAATGAAAATAGTGTATTTGTCATTTTTCACAATTTATTAATTAACAAGGAAATTTTGTTACCTATGATTTTTAAATATTCACTTGCATTTAAGAGATTAAACTTTTTTTTTATCAAATTCGGAAAGGAGCATAAATAATAAATATTTCTATTCGTTTTTATTTTTATTTTTTTACGTTTATTTTCTTTTTTTATTCTTCATATCATTTTAGTGTTATCAGCTAGAGCCTAAATATTTTATTTACAGTTGCTTTCTAGAAGAGTTTGTAGCTTCGACCTCGTTACAGATGTATTGGCTTCAGCCTAACATTTCTATATTAATCCAAAAAGGCTTTGTAATTGTATCATCATCTTTCTCTTTGTTACTAATATATAGTCATATATTTTGGTGCGATAATTAGTGTACGTAGTGCATAATGTTGTTATGTAACAGTGTTAGGTTATTGCCTAAAGATTAGCTTCAATTAATGTACACTCTATGTTAATAACTAATGGCAAATAGATTTTAATTATATAAGAGCACGATAACATCACCGATGTCTTTGATGCAAATCAGCAAATAATGGTTGATAAAGGGCAATACAATGTGAAATCGTAATGCAAACATCTCCATGGTTATGTTAAAAAAAAAACATCTCCATGGTCACGTGATTCGCTGAAAACGGAGCAGAACGGCTGACCTCTGGTCCTTCTCTTGTCACATCACGTAAATTGTTTCAATATTTCCATCGGCCATTTCTTCAAACGCTACCTTGCTATTGGCTGTACATTTTAGTTCTCGTTTATTTTGTGTTTAGTTTATTCTTAACTTCTTTTTTTGTAATATCTTCGTGCCTTTGATATTCATCGACCATTAGAAGATGATATGTACTTTAAAACACAATCAGATCAGTCATTGACTCGTTAGATAAATGAAAATTATGTTTATACTTATTAAATATTATAAAGAATGCGTAGAAACTAACTAGTAAGTCCTGGTTAAAAAAACATATATAATTTTACCGAAAGTGAAAGAAATGTTACTAGATATAAATATGGTTTGGAATATGGGTATGGGAAAATCAATGCACAAATTGGTCTTCTTCACGGCCAAGCCATACCGATTAGGAGACACCTTAGACGGTTACACCAAACCGATAATCACCATCCATATTATGTCTTTTACCTTTGTTAGAATAGTTATAATATTGGCTATCGTGTTCTTACTGTAAAATCACTTGGTTATTGTAAATTGATTATGTTTACTGCTTGCAACCTAATCCACTAGTTCGCATGAAGTATTTAGGGTTTAAGTGATCCTGATATCAACAACAATAAGAAACAAAGTTAATAGGTTGTTTAATATATAAAAAGTGTATCACAATACCATGTATATCTTTTTTCAAGCATTCTAACGTATAGAAAATAAGAAGCATTTTGACCAAAAAAAAAAAGAAGCATCAGAGATCTGATCATGTAGTAACAAAAGTTAAATACACTTTGAAGCATGTAAACAAAGTTAATAGGTTGGTTTATCTTTTTAACGTGTCCAGTAGCCTCTCGGAGAGGAAATGTACCCGGTGTGGAAGTGGGTAACGTACGGTAGAGAGGAAGATAGAATTGATTAAAACAGAAGGAGTTGGTGGAACCACATATCTTTATAAAATAAGTATCCTTATTCACTTGTAGTTCAATCAAGTAAGCATGGAAGGATTAATGTTTGTATATACAACTAAGTTTTGTTTTTAGGAAATGCAATAGTGAGACATTTGTTCCTGGAAAATGAAGTATCCCACACATGCAGTAACCTACGTGCAAATCTATGCACCGTATTTAATAAAATTTATTATATATGTATATGTGTCAGTGTGTGTGTATATGTATCGTGCACATTAATTAATTTACAAATCCAAAGAATCGATATAGCGCATGCATTAGCTTCTTTCTATATTACTTTTTGGGTATATACTGATTAAGTAAAACTGAAATATCTTTGCGCAGAAGGAATATCAGAAGCGTGATTCTTGAATTTGCCAAAATCCAAAGCTCAGCTGAATTATACTTTTATTTGATGAAGTGATACAAATAAATACTTTGCATTAATCTAAGTGCGGGTGGTTTTAACCATTAGAGGAGTGTTGTGAATAGTTTCTTGATGTACTATAAATATTATTATCCCTTCATTATCATATCTTTTTTTGTTTTGATAAAGATATTATCATATCCTTTGTACTATTGTTCAAAATGTAATCAATTGTTATTTTGGGTTTAACAGCATTCCGGAACTACATGATTATAAAAAACAAAAAAAGGTACGGAGCATTGTATACTTCACTTAACATGCACATGCATCACGTATATAATTGATGTACATGTACCTTCTTGCCTCTTTTTGTTTGTTTAAAATCCCCATCCCTCCCCAGCAGTAACTCGAGGAACGATATATTTCTTCAGAAGGTCAAAAGAGAAGTAAAACTTTATATACTTGTTTATGAGTAATTATTTCTAAGAATTACGGATTGTCAAACACAAAAACACGTACGAATAATTCCGGGCATAACGTAGAATGGGGAACTCAAGTCCACCCCACCATAAATTGATCTAAACACGAAGGAGAGGGCAAAACTGGGGATATGTGAAAATTTAGCGTAACGAACCATAATCATTAATGGATTTGAGGAAGGAAACCGAATACATAACTTAACGTTGTGGCCATCTCTCTAATAATATAAATTTACAATTATCTTAAGGTTCAAAACGTCATTTAAATATAAATGAAATAATGACGATACAATCCGGAACCAGCTTGTATGGTCCGGTATAATCAAATGGTTATTAAATTTGAATAATAAAGAAAGTGTTGGTCCCATGGATATATCTGAAACAGAAAAGGAAGAAGAGTGGTACAAAATGTGAGATAGGTGAAGAGAGAAGGCGTGCTTCCTTCAATTTATGTTTGAGTAACATTTAAGCCATCCTATCATTCCCTGTTCATCATTTCCTTTTACTCTCTTTGTAATATTTATATATATAATTTCATATATTTACCCTTATTTTGTACTTTCTAAATAAATAAATAAACAAAACTCCGTCGAATTCAACTTTAAACTGGCTACTTGCTAATAATACTGTTCTCTTTTCCTCCTTTTGTACAAATGTACAGAAGTTTTCCTTTGGGTCAAAGTCAAATTTATGTACTTATTAACCCTTTCAGCAAAACCCGAAATTGCAGAGGTCTTGAGTACGGATGAGGTTAAAGATGAAAGAAAAATGTACAGGCTTTTGTTTAATGGGTACAAATTTTCTGGTTTTTTAAAAAATGGAACCTTGATTTGAGTTTTCCACTCCAATATTATCTGAATAAAGCAAACGAAAGGAAAAATCAAAACCGAAATATAATTAAGCTCAAACATTAGGCCTCCTGGAACTTATATCCGGGATCTGGACTCGATCCGAGATTCAGGATCTGGACTCGATCCGAGATCCAGGATCTGGACTCGACCCGAGATCCAATCCGGATCCACTCCGAAAATCCAGATAACCGGAAGGGTCGAATCTGAATCCGGATAGTAAAATATTTGATCCGTCAAAGCCGGATCCGGAGGGTATCTTGATTTTTAATCCAAATATCCGGATCCATAATTTTTTATTAATAATTAATTTAAAATAGTAATATATCTATATGTGAAAACTAATTTTATTTATTATATTTTCATTTTTGTAATAGTATATATAATTTTTATATAAATTTGGTTATAATATACATAGAAATAATTAAAACATTATATAATTTTATTATTATTATTATTATTAATATTTTAAATATTTTAAAATTATTTTTTATTTATTTGAAGGTTTCAAATCCGGATCCGAATATTAAAAATTTTAAAAGGATATCCGACATCCGGATATCCGAAAACCCCGGATCCGGATAAAGATAATAAAATTATGGATCCACCGGATAAGGATTCAGATCCGGATACTTTAAAATTCTCTGAATATCCGATCCGTTCCACCCCTATCAAACATATGGGTCCGTTGGTAATCATATGTGGTCAAAATTGCAAAGCAAATGAATAAATTTGGAAATTTGTGCTATCGAGTGAAAATTAGATTCGGTCTAGAAATAAAATTTTGTAATTTGATTTGTACCTCAAAAACAGTAGCTCCATTACAATTCTAAATGGATATAATTATCAATTTTGAAATGTCACTATATTATGTGTTATCTTTTACTATTCTACGCAAGAGAAGACAAAAGTAGTAATTAAGGAAAGCTTGGGATAACAACATCGAGAGAAAACATGGTCACATGATCGACGAGAGGCTGAGAAATTGAAGACGTACGTCAACCGCAGGCATTAAGTAAAGTTAAAATTAGGGTTTTCACAAGAACGTGATCATAAAACCAAGGCTCCATAG
>CM028689.1:23964912-24079545 GCA_016771965.1 Brassica carinata
TAAATTTTTCAAAGTCTAAAAATCAAAATAATATATCATATAAATTTGAATAATGTATGTCAAAATACTTAAATTTAACATAAAAATTGGTTTAGCTTAAATTTTTAGATAGGAAATCAAAAGATATTTTAAGTATTTTGGTATTTTAAATATCAATTAGTTATTTTAACATGTACTTATACTATTGGTATATATTTCCAAGTATTTTGACCACTTAAAAACATCTTATATTTTGTGTATATTCTTTTAGATATTAAATTTAAAAATAATTAATATATTTAAGTTTATAAATCTGGTTCAGATATATTCGAATACCCGGAATATTTCTGTTCGGATTGCGTTCAGTTCCGGTTTTTTAGATACCAAAATTTTGAACCCATTCGGATATCTAACCAGTTTTGGTTAAAGTTCAGTACTATTTTTGGATCAGACTTGGTTCGTTTTTTCGATTTAGATTTTTTATCCAACCCTATATTCTTATTGTAACAAAATTTTAAACGAAAATGATGATGGTTCATCTTGATTTTGGGTATGCAATAATTTTTAAACTAAAACATATTTTACTATGCACGTGACCCATCTAGTTAATCACTAAAAACTGTTCTACGTCAATTTGAGGAAAATAATGGACTGAACTTAAAAAAACATTACCATTTCAGATTGTCAAACGACATTTCCAAATATTCCATTTTGGTGTTGTGATGAATAGAAAGGGCCTAGGGTTAGGAAAACAAATTTGGTACGCACTACATGTCTCGTTAAGTGATTTCAATAGCTTATAAATAAATCTTCGTTGTCTCGATCTCTTATAAGATTTTTGAGAAATATTAATTAATAAAATCTTACACTTGCTAGAGTAATCAATTGTTTCTCAATTAATATATAGGAGATTAGAGTAATCACATAAATCAAAACAATACATCTTGCTTATTTACAATATATTTATGGTAAATAAATCAAAATAATCATTTTGTTTACTTTATATGGTATATAATTAAATTTCAATGATGTTAACATAAATATATAGTATTTTTGAATATAAACATTTATTACTGAGACTTCCAACTCATATGGTTTTATTAACATTTGTATATTCTATGTAACAAAAAATTTAAACCACTGATTTCAGAATTTTTGATGTGATATTTTTTTGATGAAAATTTAAAAATTAAATATTAAGGTCTCAATACTTTTTCAATACAAATTCCAAAATTAACATATTTATGTATTTTTAAATAGTAAATATAAACGGTATTAAAATCGATATATATATATATATATATATATATATATATATATTATTTAATGTGAATGTCTATTACATAAAAATTCATATTAATACGATTTTATGATCATTTGTATCTTGTTAAAAAACAATTAAGACACTGATCACAAAATTTTCAAAATAATTTATAGCTGTTTTAAAAAAATCAAAATAGAACATGTAAGAAAAAATCTGATTTTTTATTATATGGTTAATATGATTATTTAATTTCTTTTAATAATTAAAATTAAAAAAAATGAAAAATGATACACAAATTGTTATCAAATCTTTATTATCTATAATCATTAATTGTCATAAATATGTAATCATATTAGGTAATTCTGTAGCTTTTATATAAGGAAGCTATACTTGCTTTTAATATTTTGGGTTAATATAATATTTTCTAGCACATTATATTATATAGTTAATGTTTTAATGTATCTAGTGAGACATATTAATTGAATTGGACTTTTTAAAAAAAAAATTAACTACCTAATTGATTGACACATCAGCATTGGACCTTTTTTTAATTATTACAAATTTGAGGTTATATCTTTTCAAATGTTCCTCTATTAATATATAGGGAATAGGGAATGTGTAATCTTATACTGAAAGCTTTTGAGGAAAGTAAAAGATTCTATCGTCTTTTGTCAGTCTCAGAATTTATCTATTAAAAACACTTAAGTTATTACACAATTTCTCATATTAACTTTAGCTAACTTTGCTATTACATCAACATAAGAAAGTAAAGAACTGAGATACATGTCTAAAAACATAACCATTGGCTTTGAAATTGTTGCTATGTCTTGTATCATGGAATATGTCACAGTGATACACGCTTTCCTGATGGTTTTTCCAGTTTAGTGCTGATTTAACTCATCTACTAATCTTTTGCAATCATTCATGAATGTCACCTCTTTAGACCTTGTTCATCGGCAGGTAATAGAAGAGTTCCTAATCAAAAAAAAGTAATAATATAAATACAGAAAAGTAGGAAAGAGAAATTAGCTGAGGTTCTTTAAACCCTATCTTTAGAACCGGTACGTAAACTTTCATACCATATGTTTTTATTTCATTTGCTAATATTTATTTAAAGTAATTAAATTAAAACATATAAATATAACACACTTAAATATTAATTTATTTTTTTTAAGCACTCCAAATCACCATCCCCACCGATGGACATGCTCTTATATCCCAATCTTCTCATGAGCTTCATGCTATTGCTTCCCCCTCTTGAAGAATTTGTTGGTTTGATCGATGAGGATCCATGGATTTGTTGGATGCTTTCTTTACTGAATAAAGACCATCCAATTCTTTCATTCCTTTGATGGATTTTTCACATCAACTAAGTAATAATGAGACGAAGTTGGCGGTAATGCAGGATGATTGGTTGAAGATGGTAGCCAAATTTTACATTATAGTTTCCCATTTTTGAAAAGCACCATATGAATGTATCCAACTTATACATTGTAGCCAGATTTTACATTACAATCAATACGATTGTTGTGACCCAGTGGTAATAGTGCATCCATTTTTTTGGACAAAACCATTACCATTTGTTAGGCTATTTACAATAAGCCTGTTGAAAAAAAAAATTCAACTGTTTAATTGATGTAGTGAAGTGTTGAATAAATTGAAATCCAAATGGATTAAACTGAGTTGAAATTATTCAATCCATTGAAACAAAGAAAAAGGAGAGAGACAATAGCAAATGGTGATTTATCATTGGTTGTTTATATATTTGTTATTTTCTTTTTTCACCCTAATTATTCGTGGTTAACTTTTATACAGTAAATAATTTTATTTTTTGTTTAAATTTATATCAAAATATATCATTTTCGCATTTTATAAATAGAAACTTGTTTTATTTGATTTGGATACAAAATAAAAATAAACTTTAATTAGTTTTTAATAAATTAAAACTTGATCTTTTACAATAATAAAATAAAATGACTCATTTGAATTTTATTCAGTTTTTTGTTAACAAAAATTGTTAGTGTAATATCTTTAATATATAAAGTTGCCTTGTGAAGGAAGCACAGCCTTCCACGACAGCAACTGAGGTATGGGCTTTTGACGATACGTGTCATCACGCCGGCCCGTCGTGTGTTTCACGCCGTGCGCTTTGAACTCGCGCGTCCTGTTTTGTTATTACGCCTCGCGTGTAAAGCCAACGCTTCGGACTGGGCCTGGGTGATGTTTTATTGGTAGGCCCAACTCACTGAGTATGCCCTAATCCGGTAAGTCTTTGTCATCCTCTTCACCATTTGTGTCGCTGCCGAACTCGAAAAGAGAGTGAATAGATCCTTCGCCTACCGTAACGTCTCAAGAGCTCCTTTACTCTGGCATATATTCTCAGTTTCCCTTCATTACTCCACTCTTCAGGCTTAATGATTTCGATGTATCTCTTCGCTCACCCTGAAACCGTCTCGAGCTCCATCTATAAATAGCCCTTCCCTCCCATTAACAGCACATCTGAAACGTTTTGCTGAAACATCGAAATTCCTACCACCAAAATCTCCCGATGGCGAATTCATACACTTTGCTTGCGGATTTGAGAGCAGGCCGACGCTCTAATACTGCGGAGGTCCGGCTGCTGTGGCTCTGGGAGGCCAGGAATATTAACAAAGGAGGAGAGCTCATGAGTGTTGAGATGTTGCTCATCGACGAAGCTGTAAGTGTTTTCTTGCAGATTTTTAACTCTTTACAATTTTTCTTCAACCAAATATAAGTCGATTTATTTTTCCACATATATCAGAGAGATTAGATCTCTAACCAGTAGTTTTTATGTCTGACAACAAAGCTATTTCATCTTCTTACCATTATTTTCTTCAAGATTAATTCTCTTTGGAGTCATGGTTATTTTACTTCTTGCAAAAAATGTTTTGTTCCGGATTTTTCCGCTTTTCAATTTTCCTTCAGACAAGTATAATTCGATTAATTTTTCCCTCTTACATGAAAGAGCTTAGCTCTCTAACAAACAATTTTAATCTCTCTCATCAAAGGGATTACATCTACTAACGATTTTTTTAATCAAGATTAACTTTCTTCAGCGTCATGCTTATTTCACTTCACGCTAAAATGTTTTACAGATTAACTCTCTTTGCACTACGCTTATTTCGATTAACTGATATTTTCTCATTTGTTATTAAGAGGACACGCTGGTTCAAGGTTGTCTTCATGCGGTTTTCAACGTCAGTTCAGGGAGCGTCTTACTGAAGGATCAGTTTACACCCTCAGCGGGTTTGACGTCACACGCAGCAACCCGAAATTCAGGTTGACTGATGGCCCTGTATCCATTCGTTTCAATGAAGGCACTGCTGTTGAGAAGCTAGCTACCACTGCCAGAACCATACCTACAGAACATTTTCGGTTCCGCACGCATAAGCAGATACTTGAGCTAGCAAACTCCGGCAGACAGCTCCCAGGTCTTTTTTTCCTTTCTATTTAAGATGTTATGTTGGTCTTCTTATTTTGCAAGGTAACGTCAGCCCATACTATAATTTCTCAGATGTTATCGGGGAGCTTCGTGCAATTAGGAGCACAATAACCGACAGGATACCTGGGGCACAGCGGGTGATGCTTACTCTCGTGTGGACAGGTATTTTGTGTTCTTTTGATATCTGTTTGTTATAATTATAAACACAAGCTACCATGTCTGACGATGTTACTTCTCTTATTTGCAGTGATGTCAATGTTTGTGTAAGTCTGTTTGACTCATTTGTTCTTGCATTCCACACCAAGTTGGATGGATACGGGCGGGAGCCAAGGATTGTCCTTATCACAGCATCAACCCTAAAGTAGTCTTGGGTAAAAAAACATTTCATTTTAGAGTTATTGCATTTGTCAAAGTGACCACACAGTCTTAAAGGTTTGCATTCTCTTAGATAACTTGACATTATTGTTGGCAGGCAAGTTATATCTGAATGGGACTTCTGCATCTCGGATTTTCTTTGACTCTGACACCTCAGTCGGAAAGGATCGACTTGAGAGGCAAAACCTTTGCTTCCTAATCTAGACTACATATATTGCTTGGCTGTATTATATTCCTTTTGATGCCTTTGTAAAATATTATCTCCTTACAGACTACCAGGTGGTGGAATAGACAAGGCAGGGTCTTCATCGAAGGTGGTTCATGCACAAAAGATTGAGCCTCTCACCATCAATGAGCTTAACCAGTTTGTGATCTCTGCTGAACCTCAGGTAATAAATGACACATTCAACGTTGCGACCTTTTAGTAATTCTCTGAGCATTGGTGTGTTTCTCTTACCTTATCAGATCAAAGAGTTTCTTTGCACGGCTAGAGTCACTGAAATTCAGCTTGGTGATGGTTGGTCTTATATTGGGTGCTCTCTTTGTTCGAAGAAACTCATTTGTGAGGAAACTTCATTCACATGTCCATCATGCAATGAAATCAATGCAGTGGCCGAACTCAAGTAATTATGTCGCCTCCTCTGTTTGTTGCGTACTAAAAGCATAGTCTGAGATTTCTTTTCTGTTTGACAGGTATCGGGTGGTACTTTCTGTATCCGACCCCACTGGCACCGCATCTTTTGTTGGATTTGATAAAGAGGTTGCTAAGCTGACTTAAGTTCTAGCTTCCGAAGCTGCACAGATTGTGGTACGACCTATATCTAAAATTCCAGCTTATATAGCTACTTGTGCAGCTCGGTACATATCTGATAGTTTTAACTTTTTCAGGGGATTGGTGTTAATGCTCAGGTTGACATTGCCCTCCCTAGATCTCTGGCTGATATTGTTGGGAACTCCTACACTTTCCAGCTCAAGCTTACGGATTTCAATTTCACTGCAAACCACCAAACCTTTACCATATCACGCATCTTCACTGCACCACAAATGGCACCCAACCCAAACTTTGTTGTAAGTGCTCTTCGCTACACCTGATCTACAATTCCGGGTCATATAGATATTTAATCACCTCCATTGTTATGTTAGGTTCAGGCAGATGTTCATGTTCCTATACCGCCGGTTCCTCGGAATGTGACACTAGGATCTGAGGCCACTGGTTCAATAGGAAACAATGTTGCAGGGGAAGCCAGTGCATCTGATGGTCCACCTGCCGGACGTGCGGCAGTAGAAGAGGACAAGAATGCGCCGGACGAGAGTGCCCTGAAAAAGCACGTGTCGAATGAGTCCAAACATATCTTGGACAGCAACGTTTTTTCATTTTTATGTTTTCCCATGTTGAACTTTGCTTCTATCTATTGGCTTTTTTAGAATCAAACGCTCTCTATGTTGTTAGTTTTTTTTAACAATGCAAACCTTTTCTACATTCCCAGTTTACATTTCCTCGCTTACGTTGCATATCCATTTTCATCGTCTATCATATTTGCTCATTTAAAACACTGTATGGAACGACAGGAGTGTTTAGTTCCAACAATGCAAATATTTGTCACATTAACAAATCAAATGTCTTTGCTTACGTTCCATATCCATTTCCATCTACCCTATTGCTTTTGTTATAAATTATTCAGTTAAAGTCTTTTTTTTGTAATTTTCGATTGTAATATCTAGAAAAGATGCTGTTACTAACATTGTTTACAGAGAGATTTTCAGCAATCTCTTGACAAGTAAGTACATGCTAGCCTGTTTTAATAAAATAAAATCACACGAATTAACAATATATAAAATCCTAAGCTTGGTTGTTTTCCTGCAGGCTACAGGTGCGGAACTATTCCATCTAACAACAACCCCAATGACGAACACAGTCATCTTCATGAGATAGAGTTGGAATAAATTAAAAAAATCCTCTTTTAATCACCATGCTCCGAACGTTCCAATCTACCAAAACACGTCATACACTTTTGCATTTTTTTATAACTTTGTGGCCAAACTTATATATTATCTCACTTTATGATCAGTGTGACATAGTTACTGGATTTAATCAGAGTCTCAATAACGTTCTTGCAATGCAGTGAAGTTAGAAACATCATTGCAAGCACCATTGTTTCTGATAAACACGCTGCAATAAGAAAATACAAAACTTTATAGTTCACATTAATTTTTTTTGGTAAAAAAAAAACATATGACCGCGAACCATTGTTTCTAATAACTCGGTTTCCAGGTGTTTTTCTGTCTTTTATTCAAAATATAATATTTGTTTCAGTCATCTTTTGAATGAATATATGAAAAAAGAGTGGTGGGAAAATAACCACACAACCTCAACAAAGAATATGAATGGAAAAGTAAGATTCCGTAGATAAGTTTTCCAATTTTTTACAACCAAAAACAAAAACAAACAAAACAAAAAAAATTAATTTATAAATCCGGCCCTATTCAGATACAAACTCATATTTTAACTAAATTTCAAATATTAATATTCTCACCCAAAATAATTAAATGTTCCTCGCTTCAAACATCGTTACGTTAACACCACATGCCATTTCTTCTGATAACTGAAACAACCGTAGCTTCTTTTCCAAAAAAAACTATCATACCAATTAAAACACCATACAGCCAAAACATGCAACGTTATAGAGAAACACTCACAGGCACCCATGTTACCCAACTCTGCAGCTGCATAAATACATCAAAATATTATAGAGAAACTTCATCCCTTCACTTCCGATTAAAATGAACGTCGAACCAATATACGCTTTTCAATTTTCCTTCTACACGGAACCAACTACATTGCTTCCGCAAAGAGATCTAACCATCAACATAAGAAGACTTAATATTAATCAAACAGAGATATCCATTAACATCCCATGTTTGACTAATGCTGTCGGTTTTCTGACAAACATGACCGCTGACAACATGCATCGCATCCTCACAGACCATGACATAAACATCGACTCTGCCACACACATCATAGAGGCTACTAACAACCATGTCTACTCCATAGTTTCAGAACTATCAGATTATCAAGGTGTGAACCTACATATCATAATCAACTTAACAGATAACAATCCCCAATCCATCCACATAATTAATGTCGGCATAGCAACTACAAACTTGGAAGCTGGAGTAAGGACATCAACAATCCTTGAAGAACATGAGCTCTGCAACATTTGCATTGAGAGAATTAATAGCGGAGGATTGATAAACTCACTGCAATGCAGCCATATGTTCCACCATGAGTGCATTGTCAACTGGATACGATTCAAGTCAAGCTGCCCGACCTGTAGAGCTGTGATAATATTATCCTAAAATAAATACAAAATAAAATATGTGTCACAGTAATCCTTTATTTAATAATTATATTTCAAGCACAAAATGTCTAACTAAAACACCTACAATAAACACACAAAAATGAATGTACACACAAAAATGAACGTCTGCACATGAAAAAAATAGAGATTTATTTATTCTTTTAAAGATCATATATAAAGTTTTAATACATCAAATAGAAGATCAAAAGGAAACAAATGTATATCACTAAACTCCAACCCCACTGCATGACCATTACTTCACCACTTTAACAGCAATTAAAACAAAAAATCAGTTACATTCGTGAAACTCGAAAGACACCTGAGACAAGTTGATCCTATATAAAGCCAACCACGAGCAGAGTAGAAAAATATCCTCACATCTAACCACAAGATGAACTCTGAAAACAATTACTCTCTATTAGAATCACTCACAGAAGATCTCCTATGAGACATTCTTTCAAGGGTTGGTTCATCTTCCGTAGAAGATATTCGCCCATGTTTGTTGGTTTCAAAAACCCTTTCTGCTGCTGTTGAAGATCATCGGGTCTTCCAGAACCTCAACCTACACCCACTGGCGATGAACCCTTTGTTGACATTTTTTCGAGCCCGTAACCGTTTGCAGAAATGTATCGATGGTGACAACCCGGTTGCGCACTTCATTGAGGGAATCAAGCAATACTTCATCTTTGACAACATGGATCTTGGGTTATTCCACTTAAAGAAGTCTGGCGAAGGTAAGTATGACAGTGGTACGTATCTCTATGCCATGCTTTTACTGTGCAATGGAAACATTGCAGAGGGTAAAACCGTTTTGAGTTCCCTTGACTGGGAGGAAAGCAAGCTCCGGGCTGATCGTGTTGGGAGAGAAGTGAAGAGATCAATGAGGTTCGTCTTCGGCATAATGAAGGATGGGTATACAGAGAATCTCAAGAACAACCGACCACCGCTAAGCTGCCACCAGAACGACATTGACAACCGCTGCGGAAGGTGCTTTCCCTATAAGCAGATGCGCAAATTCCTCGGGTTCATTAGGTGAAACCAAAAAGGAGGCAGGGCATCTAAGGCATGCCTTCGTTCTTTTTTTTTCAATTTCTTTCCAGCTTTTATTTGCTTTTCCAGTTTTGTTGGGTTTTTTTTTTAGATAAAAAACTATGGTTCAGTTATGTTTTTTTTTAATATGGCACTTTCTCGGTTTATGGTTGTCAGGATAAATAGTGAGAGCAAAATCCCCAGGTTCCCATATTTAACCAAATTATATGAGGAAAACAACCGTGAACAACCGATATTCCAGCATCATGAGAAAAAAATATAACATAATATATTAAAATGTACATATATAATAAGCTGTTTTAGAAGAAAAAAAATTTGTATAGTGACCGAGTGTCCTCTTATTTTACAAGGGCTGTTAATTTAAAAATCATCCGTGTGTTTATTCTGATGGGACTTTACTGAATCAAAGTTCATGTACAACATCCCTTTAGATTGTCCCTAAGTTTGTTGAATTCTATTGCTTAGGTTTGTTAATAAAATTGAAAAGTCCCTTTATTTGGGCAATTAATAAAAAATATATCAACAATATTTTATAGTTCTTTCATATTATAGACTGATAAAAAAAAATATTAATTGCATGTTCATGTGATTTGCATTTTCAAATGTGGAAATAAATAGACTAGATATAATTTCAAGTCGGTGGGTTTCAAATGTGAAAATAAATAAAAGCTGATTCAGTGGGTGGGTTTCTCACAGGAACAAGACAAGAAAGATGACTCTATTATGGCCTTAACGTCATGGACCTTCTGTTGAAGAGTTCTAATGGGAAACGTTGGGCTAGCTATCGGCCTGGTTTAAGGAAAGTAGCGGTGCCACGGTCAACGCGATATATTTCAACACGTCATGTTGAATGGAAATTAATTCCGAATCAATTATTTAAACGTAACAATCATAATGCATTTGGGCAATAATAACTCATGATCTAAAACAGTAACTCCTAATATATTTATCGTGTCAAATCAAGTATTGAAATCAATTCCTAAAATCAATCAGCCATAATTACTTAGCAAATATGAAAACCCTAACCTAATCTACATATAAAGCTTTACAAAAAAGGGCATAAGAACATATACCAAAATTCCAATGGCACATAAACGCCCTCTTACAAAGTTCGAGCTCTTACCGTTTTTTCTCAAACTAGAAATCTTGATTCGTTTGGCAAAGCATTCGAGCGATGCAATCCGTTCTGTCCTCATAGCCATTCCTACCCTTGCTATTGCCCAAACTGTGACCACCCCTGAGGTCTTTAAAAACATCAGTCTCCATCAGTTTACCGTTCAATCGTTGACGTTGCTATCCAATTCCCAGGATCTGATTGAACGCTGCGTTGGTGCTGGAAATTTGGAGGCCCATTACTTACGAGGGATGTAAGAATATTTCCAAAAAGAGAACATCACTGAGGGTCTGGCACATCTTAAGATCGCAGTCCAAGGTTTGTATTATAATGCTATTTACCTTTATGGTATAATAATATTGTCTACGGGAGAGCCGGCCATAGGAAAACCACTCTTAGATTCACTTGGATGAAGAGAAGACAAAGCCCGAGCAGATGATTGCTGGAAAAATATAAAAACATCAATCCATGGAGTAGCCGTCACAAGGTTTGAGATTTACATGCTCACTTACCGGGGGACAAAAGCTACTATAACATGTCTCAGAGACAACATTGCTAACCGGTACGACACATGTTACTATTTTAAACAGATGAAAAAATTTGTTTTCATTATATAAACAAATTATGTAACTCATCTATTTCTTATATCTATCAATACTATTAAAACCAAAGTGACTTTTTTGAGGTCACCTTGGATTTCAACCATATTTACAATGAAATGCCACTGGTTTATTTTAAATCTAAGATTTTATTTGAATGCTTTTTATTTTTAAGGAAAATGTTGCTTTTGTTTCGGAGGCCACAAGTGAAAATACACGTATTTTTCCCCATCAACTCATAATCGATTTATTCCTATGTTGACATTGAAATAATTTGCTGCCATTCTTCTAACCATGAACCAACCATTATTCAGCTATTCTGATGATTGTTTTACATTTTAGCCTGTACATAACGCCACCAAATCTTAAACTGACCATAATATACAATAATTCAATAACTTTTCATTCTTTCAATAACTTTACCATCCTATAAAAATCTAACATAACCATCTATAACTAAACCTCGGCATCTGTTAAAAGTACTTATAAGGCATGTAAACTACCTTTGTCAACCAGATTATACCTTATAGTACCATACTCTAATTAACCATACATATAATACCTTTTCACTCTTCCGAAACATTACCAATAGGCATGCTACAAAATGCAAATGTAACCATAGTATAACTAAAGTTTGACATGCATTAAAGTCATGATGTAATATGTTTCATGATCATTAACAGATTTGACTAACATAAAAACGACAAAATATTTTGCAACCTACACATGTCTCTGTTTCGCAAATCCAAACCATCAGAATCTCAAGTTATACTTATCCTATTTAGTTTAATATATTTTTTTAGTTGTATTTCTTTTTTAAAACAAAAAGTTGGATATTCTTTGTATATCCCATTTACTGATAAGTTTTATTGTTTATTTATAAAATTAATAATATAATAATTTTACCCGACGATGAAATCTGTTTTACTGTGATATCCTAATATATTCTACTATGTCAAAATAACCATATAATTAAAGTACCTTGATTGACTTTTATGTAAGCATCAACTTATAGTATATTTACTTGAATATGTATTTAGAAACAAGTTTAAATGAGAATTATAAATAAATTAATATTAGAACATCAGTTTGTTACCATATTTTTCTGATTCTCAGTTGATTTCCTCAAGATTTAAGTTTGGGCATCAAGGTCGTCGTCCATATATATATAAACCATACCTACTGATTCTATATACTCACCCTAAAATCTAACTCTACACATATCAAAGCCAATATGTTGGCTTCTTAAAGTTGTTGGCTCCTTAAAGTGTGTAGAGATTATTTTTGCTGATCAGAATGTAAGTAATACTCGCAGTCACCAACATGGTTTAGTTTAGTCTAATTTATTTATGTATATTGAAGTTTTTGTTTGTTTCTGAAATAGTATTCTTCATATGCAGGGTTTAAAAATACATGCAACATGTAGAAAGAACAATGTTGAGCGTTTAAAAAATATGTCGTGTTGGTGACTGGAAAAACATTGAATTTTTTTCTTTTAGCATCAGGCTACAAATCAGCAAATTATTTATAAAAGGTCTTTTGTGGCAACACTTCGCTAAAGTATTTGATTACGTCTATGATGATTTGTTTCTTTCACTGATCAGTTTCAATAAGATTATGAGTGGTGAATTGGACACCAGTTTCTTGATAAGTCATTCTGTTTTCTCTTTACATAATGCACTATTCATTTTAATAAAGTTTAATTTAATATTTTTAATGTTTTCGCAGATGTCATTTGACAAGCCATAGACATTGGTGAATCAAAGACGGTTGTTAATCTTGGCAAAGAGAGAACCAAAACTGATTTCACTTTTGAGACATCAAGTAAGTTTATTTTTAAATGAGCGACAGAGCTTGTGGTGGCATTGCTGATTTTATGAAACAATAGTTATTGACTTAGTGTTAAAATCTCATATAAAAACAATACAGACTTATAATCAAATAATATAAAGTACAAAATATGAAAACTTCGAATGTTTAATTCCTAATGAACTTTTTGAGGTCTCTTTGGAGTTTTAAAGTATTTACAGTCATACCATTATGGTAATTATTTGAAACTACCAAATGAATATTCTTAATGTCAACACTTATGGTAATAATGGCAATATAGTGTTTATCAATAATACCTTAATATATTTGCAACTTTTTATTTATAATTTTAATTGGACTATATAATAAAAAGTAACTATTCCTAATGGTACAAAATATTTTAAGCAAATACGAAAGTACTTAATGTTATATAGTAATTTGCTTAATGTTATATAGTTATTAGCAAATCATGAATCAACATTATATATGTACATCTTTGTATTCAAAATCATTAAAGAAGACAACATTTATGTTAATAACTTATCTTTCATGTAAATGTCATGTAGTATGACTTATATTTTATACTATAAAACAAACATGTGAAAAAATATAGCTCGCAACATAAAATTTGAAATTTGAAATATATTTTTGTAGTAGTTCACCAAATACAAAATAAATAGAAATTTATAGACCTTTCATTTTATTTATAAAATAAAAATTTATAAACTTTATAAAAATATTTGATGAAAAATTGTAAAGAGATTAACGGATTTAAGAATATACCTTTGTTAGAAAAATAAAAAATAAATAACTATTTGAGATAGACTCTACAACTAGGTAATAAACTAAAATATATGTTCTTAATAGTAGAATATATTAGTATATTTCTTATTTTTATCAGTTATCCTCCTCATTATGAGGAGATTTACATACAAACAAATATGAAAACAATCTTAACTGTATCTGAATAATGGTGATATCAAATTTAAAATCTAATAAAATGGATATCGCTCGGATAATGCGGTGATTTCAAAATTGTAACAATTCATATTGTCTTTTAATTTGAAATAAATATACATTGAAAAAGATATTGTTTTATTTATGTTTTCCAAATCATTATTATTAGCCTACCATATATAACTACAATTATCATTTCTGCATAGTATATAGGTCACAAATTCATTTTGCTATATATACAGGAATAAGATAAAATTTCTATAATATAGTCATTTTCTACTGGTCACATAATATTTATCAAGTACATACAGGTTGAACAAACATATTTTTTATTTTTATCATAAACAAACAAACGGATTAATAGTTTTATTAACAGAAACAAAATCATGTGCTTTTAAAGTGCCGGTCAAAATCTATGGTTTTTATTTATCAAGAACTGAAAAACTGAAACCAAATCAGAACCAAATCAAGAATTATCCAAAATACAGTTTATATACCTAAGTTATATTTAGTTTTAAATTATCAATATTCTAGAAATACTACTTATAAATCGAACTACCCAAAAACTGATTTATCATATTATTTTTATCTGAAATATTTTAATTATCCTAATTTCTCTATAAAACCAAATATTTTTTTCCAAAATATTTAAACTCATCCAATTTATCTGGTATTTTATATAAAAATCCTAATAATATGGTTTTATCCGAATTATTCAAAATTATCCAAAATGAATCGAATTGAACTCAAATTTTTATTGAGTTAACCAAACTGGTCACCAAAATAACTAAACTAAAACCAAAACCGAATTCATAAATAACCGAAAGATTCTTATATCTCTTAAACCAAAAAATCGAAAAACCGCAACGGAAACGGAACAAAAAAAGAATAAAAAGCTGAAACATAATCGAAAACTGAACGTATATACCTAAACATATTAAAAAAAACCATACAGATTAACAAGATTTATCAACAAAAATAATCCCGCGCTTTCCAAGCGCGGGTCAAAATCTAGTTTCCTTATTATAATCTAAATAAAGTTTTTTCATAATATATTTCATTGCCGCATGAGAAAGTTAGTATGAAACATTTCTATACGACCTATAAAATTGAAAAAATAATCTACATTGGTGATCGTATCCCACATATAAAATCACCTATGAAAAAAAAATCCATTATAGTATATTTAAAAGTTCCAAAACGCAAGTCAAGCTCTCATCATTTCTTATGAATTACATTTAAACACACCCCTTTCATCTTCCTCGCAGTCCCATCTAATACTTAGTTTCCCGTATTTACAGATACACAGCCCCAAAAATAATGTCACGGTCTATATATCTAACAACGCATCCACTGAGAAATCTTAGCAAATACACCTCCACTGCAACACAGAAAAATATTAAAATAGTTCTGTTAAGATTCGTAAAAAGCGTGCCTATAACTCGGTCGTAAATCAACCCCCCCCCCCCCAATACAAACTTTACAATAGAAAAATACAGTGTTTTGGTGAGATAAACCATAGCTTCCTAAAAAAATTTAGACAGTGTCTTGGTGAGATAAACCATAACTTCCTAAAAAAATTTAAACTAATATTTATTTTCTCCAATATGTGTGTATCTTAAAAAAGAAAAAGTCAACCTATAAAATTTAAAACAGTCGTAGGCCATAAAAACTATATTATCATCCAAATGGAAAAGAACCATATACAAACCAGCATTACTGGTTCGACGATTATGTTTAGATCTAGAGTTTTAGATTTCCAATATCTATTCTTAACATCATACCATTTGCGAGATTAAAATCAGAGCTTCAAAACAAACCTTTCTTCCTTACTCTATTATACAACACGCAATCACTCAGAGGATGGATGCATCAACTGAACACAGACTACAACTTCAATCAGACAAAACCTTTTCAATTCATTGGACAATATAACGTATGAATCCGGCACGTAGCGCCGGATAATCCCTAGTAAAATAGTAAATTAGGGTATTTAAACAAAACCATTGTATGATATAAAAATAAAATATGTATTGAATTATTATGTGGAGTAAAAAGAAGATGATGTTAATCTTAAAAGGTAGAAATAAGAGTGTTGATATACAAACCATTAATAAGTAGTTTTATATACAAACCATAACTGATGTTTCATTTGAATAACCCAAATAATTTTTATCGAAGATATTTATATTTATTTATCTGATTATTGATGTTTTATCTTAACCCAAATTATTCGAATCTGAATTGAAGAAAAAAACAGACTCATAACTGATTAGATATTAACTATTCCTGACATTAAAATTGAAGAAAATTTTACCCTCAGAGACACAATTCAACTTCTCAATTACACCCAAAGACACAAGTCAATTTGACACACTTTATCAGAGTGATTTTACCAAGCTAACCCTTAACTATACACTTCATGATATTCTCTTCTTCTCGTTACATGTCTAACCGTGAGAGAACCAACATCGTTTTTGCCATTTTAACCAATTAAATAGGCTTTTAAATTTTATCTTCTTAATAATCCAAACTCGTTTTGTTATCTCAAAAAGCAAACTCTTGTCCTTTTCTTTCTTTTCCTATTTCAAAGCAGCCGAAGAACCCTAACTCAATCGCGCCTTTTGATTTTATCAGCTGCCTCGTGAAGGAAGTTCCGGATTCACTAACGAAGAAGGCTCCTTTTCGGGAAAGCTCGATCCTTTTTCCAGTGCCGACGAATTGACTCATCTGTCATCACCGTCGTAGTGTCGCCGTCGCCGCCGTCGCCGTCGCCTTTCGTCGCCGTCGTCTTTCGTCGCCGTCGTCTTTCCCAGTCAACCTTGCTACCATGGAAGGTTAGATCTTTTTTCCAGAACCCCCAACTCTAAACTCCTGTTTGTAATCGGAGTCTAAACCCTCCTTTATTTTGCATGTTGTTTAAAACTCTCCAGACAACGGAGAAGACCACCTCCTCCCCGAGAGACTTTTTGCAACTGACAGATTCCCCTGTCAACGGCTGAACATATACTCTAGGCCAAACATCTTAGCTTTCATCCGGCATGTGCTTCGTGATACAGCCGAGTTTAAGAAAATCAGGGAGTCTCCATTTGGGAAGCTTTTTGATCTCCCGACTCATCAGTGCGCAGTTTCATGTAAGCTCATTCACGCGCTTATGTCCCGTCAGTTGCTCGTCGACCTACAATACACATTCTGGACTGTGTTCGGAAGCGACCCTCTCAGATTTAGCCTTGAAGAGTTTGGGACCATAACCGGACTCAATTGTGGAGCTTTCCCCGAGGGTTACGAAGCTCCCGATCTCAACCACAAGGGTGCAAACAAGCAGAAGAATGCACACAAAGATCCGACCTGGCGAAGACTAGTTGGGAAGAACAGCAACATCACCATTGCAGATTTAGCAGATGATCTTGAAAACGACCGGGAGATGGATGATTGGAGGCGTATCCGGCTCCCACTCCTCATCATCGTCGATGGTGTATTAGTTGCATCTAAACAGGTCCACCGTCCTACACTTAGGTACGTTAAGATGCTAGAAGACGTAGATGCTTTCTTAGAATTTCCATGGGGCCGCGAATCCTTCCTGCACACCGTTCGTACTCTGAAACCCCCGAAGTTCGAGAAAGGAAAGCCAGTTGATGACCCAGTTGGGATGCTTGTTTCTAAGCTGAAACAAAAAATATTCCGTCTCACCGGGTTTCCACTAGCACTGCAGCTACTTGCATTTAGAGCCGTACCTACGCTGCTGCCCAAGAGACTTACCCCTTCTCACGTGCAGACAATAATGGACGTTACAGAGCCGGATATTCCCTTACAAAATTCGATCGAAATCAACGAGATCTTACTGGTGGAAGACAGCTCCTCGGTTAGTACATTTTCGTAAGCAGGATTATTAAGTTTTCTTTTCGTGGAGTCATTTTGCCTGATCCCTGCCTTGTCTGTTGCAGACGCGTGTGTCACCAAGAATCCCAGTCATCAGAGGCCCGCAACCAGGATGGGGTGAGTGGTCAGACGAAAACATAGACGAGAAAGTGAAATATATGGAGCAGCTGATATCCAACAACTACACCTTCGCAAAATCTATGTGGCCCGGAGGAGATAGTTCGGAGCCTTTACATGTAGTCATTTCAATACCTGATGAACCTGTACACAAGAAACACATCGTCGAGAGGAAGAGAAAAGACACAAAACTCAAACCCAGGAAGGCGCCAAAGAAATCAGTCTCCGCGGAAAAAATTAGACGCATCACCCGCTTGTGCGCTGCCTCAACATCAACTCCCGACACTTCTAACGCTTTGGAAGGCAGAATCACTATTCTGGAAACCCGAGTTACCACCTTGGAGAAGGCCAATGAGCGTCTTAAAGAGCTACTCAGACGCAAACGCTGGGGGAGCAGAGCTGGTCCTGTTTTTGCAAAATTTGCTGGAAGGCATCGCCGCAGGATCCCACATGGATCAACACACAACTCTGATCCCCCCCATGGAGATGCAAATGTGTCACCTTACTCGACTAATTGTCAGATCAATCAGGTAAGAGAATTAGCCAATGCGTCCACAGATTCATCGATATCCTCATATCCTGACGTTGTCAATCTCTCTCACAGGATGTGCACATGAAGGATGGCTACTCCGCGGATCCTGAAGATCCTATTCTCAGCCAATATCGCGTCCACCATAACGCTACTCAACGTTCTCGTCTCAGCATTGTTGACCCCACTGACCACAACGTATCTGACCATCAGCATGCGGACCACCCCCTCGCTGACCACCAAACCACTGTCCACAACACAACTGAACACCATTCCAACGACCATCACAGTAGTGCCTCGGACTTCAACCAAGCACCTCCTGACCACACATATCCGATCCAAGGATCTCCTATCCACACACCAGACGCACCCAACCATGTTTTCGTCACCCCGCAAACCCCTGACCACCATTCCCCTATCAACAACTCTCTACCACCCGCCTCACCTACTCACACCATCTCTCTTAAACACAATTCCACTCAACCCACTACACCCAACTCTCCCACCCAACGTTCCCCAACCCACGCGCCTCTCTTCATACAAGGTAGTCCTTCGCAGCACTCTCCTCCAATATCTACTCTACCCCACTTTGACGCTACCCCTCTTAACAACCCAAACTCTCAGGGCGCTGTGCCCATCTATGATTCCTCAGCACTACAATACTCCCAATCACCAACATTTACCCCTCCTCCTGCAGTGGCTTCCACACCCAGCCCCTCCAACAAGTCTCTGGGGTTTTCACCCCACTCCTCCACCCCTAATGCTTTCGCTGCAACTGCTACGGTTAAAGGGTCAACCAGTTTGTCGAAAACATCTCTAAGCCTTGAGGTCGATGAGGTTAGTGTTTCAATTCGCGGATTCTGTTCTGATTCAGTTACTCACCCACTCCTCCGTTTACAGGCAAAACGAAGTAAGGATGGAGATACTTTAATCAGCGACGACTCACCGGAGAAGACAATACAAAGGGTTGTTGATGAAGTCAATGTACCGTTTCCCATACTCTCTCCCATTTCCTATTAAAATTATAATGCCGTTGTTATTAATCTTACTCACCACACACATCTGAGATTTTACTGCAGGCAAACACCACAGGCCACCAAGTTTGCGAGCTCAGTGATTCCTCCCCTGCCAAGAAAAAACCAAAACATTCTTTTTCAGAGGAGGAAAAGGCGCTGGCACAAGCACTTATTGAATGTCGCACTCTCCCCCATTATCTGATAATCACACATCCGCCTTTGGAGCTGTGGAATCTATTTTATACTACGTTGTCATCTAAACCAAATATGTAAGTAATCCTACAATTGAGTAACTGAATCATCATGTACATACTCTTCAATTATCTCTTCTTATCATCATCATCATGTACCTAATTTTTGTTTTTCACCCATGTTTTAGATTCCACCTTACGCCTTCTAAATTCGATTTTCAAAACAAGTGGCTCCTCCAACTAGCCACTCCCCAGAAATGGACAGACTCACTGGTACGTGTTTCTATTTCTTCTTATATCTTGTCTCTCTCTTCCATTCCATCCTTCCTAACAATGTATAATGCTCGTCCCCAGCATATGGCTCTGATTATGCACATGCTCGAAGACCGTCACAAGGACATACTGACCATGGAAAAGTCTACGTTCACAGGGCCTGCACTCACTTCACTTATGCAGTCCAAAGGTCGCCAATTTCTAGCTGCAGTCGACAAAGCCAAGTTCCACTGGGATCCCCGCCTAACTAAACTGCTTCTGCTTCCTGGAAAAACATGGTTCAAACCTGTTGAGATCGTATACACTCCTATGGTATGGGCTGATAAACACTGGGTCGGCCTCGTTATCAACCTTATTGTCGGACATGTCGATGTTCTGGACCCACTCCCCGGCTTGTATGGTGATGACAAGGTGCTGACCTTCCTCAAACCCATGTTGCACATGCTCCCCTATCTTTCTCGGTATGTTGCAAAAGACAACTCCCGCGACCTATCACCTTTTACCTGGCAGCGTATCCAAGGCATCTACGAAAACACCAGGGGCGGCGACTGCGGACCTGTCAGCGCGAAGTTAATGGAACTGCACCTCTATAGCGACCCACACCCACATATGCGAGGTCTCACTGACGACAATGTTGACAAGTTCCGCCAACTCTACGCAATGGAAGCATACAAAACCATCGTCCTACCAGCTTATTTGGCCACTACTACGGAGTAGTCATCTAAGCACAACTTTTTTTTTTTTTTTTGGTTCAGGAGGCACCTTTTTTCCTGTTATACTCTAATGTGCCTTTCTCGGGGTAGACTTTTATGTATCCTACGGACACCAACCTTGACTTTGCTAGGTTTTGTTTTTCTAATCAACTAATCTATGCGGACGCTTGCAAAGTGGTTGCTGCGCTCTCAGACTATTGTTTCCACCCCCCAACCCTCTCTGTCCACCTTTTTATAGCCACTAGACTGTGTCCACAGAACCCCATCATGCTCCACGAAACACCATGTAAGCCTCAATTACCAAACCCTAGTTCCACGACCATCCACTCAGTGTCATACACGAAACACCATCCACCATATCCTACACACAATAAATTATCAGCCACAACTTCGCATCCACCACATCCAAAACCCTATGCAATCCACAAAATATATGTCCAAACGGGCAGCATCCACCAAAAAGATTCATCTAGTCTCAACCTCCGATTCTAAAACCTCTGCCATCCACAACTTCGGATCCACCACATCTAAAACCCTATGCAATCCACAAAATATATGTCCAAACGGCAGCATCCACCAAAAAAGATTCGGCTAGTGTCAACCTCCAATTCTAAACCCCATGCCATCCACAACTTCGCATCCACCATATCTAAAACCATAGGAAATCCACAACCCATCCACCACATCTAAACGCATAAACGCCAGCTTCCACCGCCTACATATTCATCGTGAATCACCGCTTCACATATCCACCGTCTACATATTCATCGTTAGGGAAGGTTGCAAATGCGCGTCCAAAATTGAGCATCCACCAAAAAAGATTCAGATGTGTCTCAACCTCCAATTCTAAACCCTCTGCCATCCACAACTTCGCATCCACCACATCTTAAACCATAGGGAATCCACAAAATACATGTCCAACCGCCAGCATCCACCAAATTTAGTTCGCGATTGCCACTCGCGTGCATCCACAAAACACCATCCACCATATCCTACACACAATAAATTATCAGCCACAACTTCGCATCCACCACATCTAAAACCATATGCAATCCACAAAATATATGTCCAAACGGCAGCATCCACCAAAAGATTCATCTCGTCCCAACCTACAATTCTAAACCCCATGCCATCCACAATTTCAATCCACCAAATCTAAAACCATAGAAATCCACAAAATATATGTCCAAACGGAACATCCACCAAAAGATTCATCTAGTCTCAACCTCCATTCTAAACCCTATGCCATCCACATCTAAACGCATAAACGCCAGCTTCCACCGCCTACCTATTCATCGTGAATCACCGCTTCACATATCCACCGCCTACATATCCACCGCCTACATATTCATCGTTAGGGAAGGTTGCAAATCTTGGCGTCCATAATTGAGCATCCACCAAAAGATTCATATAGTCTCAACCTCCAATTCTAAACCCTATGCCATCCACAACCGCATCCACCACATCTAAAACCATAGAAATCCACAAAATATATGTCCAAACGGCAGCATCCACCAAATTTAGTTCGCGATTGCCACTCGCGTGCATCCACAAACATCATCCACCATATCCTACACACAATAAATTATCAGCCACAACTTCGCATCCACCATATCAAAACCATAGAAATCCACAAAATATATGTCCAAACGGCAGCATCCACCAAAAGATTCATCTCGTCCCAACCTACAATTCTAAACCCTATGCCATCCACAATTTCAATCCACCAAATCTAAAACCCTATGCAATCCACAAAATATATGTCCAGCGGAAACATCCACCAAAAGATTCATCTAGTCTCAACCTCCATTCTAAACCCCATGCCATCCACAACTTCGCATCCACCATATCTAAAACCATAGGAAATCCACAACTTCGCATCCACCACATCTAAACGTACAAACGCCAGCTTCCACCGTCTACATATTCATCGTGAATCACCGTCTACATATCCACCGTCTACATATTCATCGTTAGGGAAGGTTGCAAATGCGCGTCCAAAATTGAGCATCCACCAAAAAAGATTCAGATGTGTCTCAACCTCCAATTCTAAACCCTCTGCCATCCACAACTTCGCATCCACCACATCTTAAACCATAGGGAATCCACAAAATACATGTCCAACCGCCAGCATCCACCAAATTTAGTTACGCGACTGCCACTCGCATGCATCCACAAAACACCATCCACCATATCCTACACACAAAAAAATATCAGCCGCAACTTCGCATCCACCACATCTAAAACCCTATGCAATCCACAAAATATATGTCCACACGGCAGCATTCACCAAAAAAAGATTCATCTCGTCCCAACCTACAATTCTAAACCCTATGCCATCCACAATTTCGAATCCACCAAATCTAAAACCCTATGCAATCCACAAAATATATGTCCAAACGGAAACATCCACCAAAAGATTCATCTAGTCTCAACCTCCATTCTAAACCCTATGCCATCCACATCTAAACGCATAAACGCCAGCTTCCACCGCCTACATATCCACCGCCTACATATTCATCGTGAATCACCGCTTCACATATCCACCGTCTACATATGCATCGCTAGGGAAGGTTGCCAATCTTGGCGTCCATAATTGAGCATCCACCAAAAGATTCATATAGTCTCAACCTCCATTCTAAACCCTCGCCATCCACAACTTCGCATCCACCACATCTTAAACCATAGGAATCCACAAAATACATGTCCAACCGCCAAGATCCACCAAATTTAGTTACGCGACTGCCACTCGCATGCATCCACAAAACACCATCCACCATATCCTACACACAAAAAATTATCAGCCACAACTTCGCATCCACCATATCTAAAACCATATGCAATCCACAAAATATATGTCCAAACGGAAACATCCACCAAAAGATTCATCTCGTCCCAACCTACAATTCTAAACCCTATGCCATCCACAACTTCGCATCCACCATATCTAAAACCATATGCAATCCACAAAATATATGTCCAAACGGAACATCCACCAAAAGATTCATCTAGTCTCAACCTCCAATTCTAAACCCTATGCCATCCACATCTAAACGTACAAACGCCAGCTTCCACCGTCTACCTATTCATCGTGAATCACCGTCTACATATCCACCGTCTACATATGCATCGCTAGGGAAGGTTGCCAATGCGCGTCCATAATTGAGCATCCACCAAAAAAGATTCATATAGTCTCAACCTCCAATTCTAAACCCTATGCCATCCACAACTTCGCATTCACCACATCTAAAACCATAGAAATCCACAAAATAAATGTCCAACCGCCAAGATCCACCAAATTTAGTTACGCTGACCGCCACTCGCATGCATCCACAAACATCATCCACCATATCCTACACACAATAAATTATCAGCCACAACTTCAGATCCACCACATCTAAAACCCTATGCAATCCACAAAATATATGTCCACACGGCAGCATTCACCAAAAAAAGATTCATCTCGTCCCAACCTACAATTCTAAACCCTATGCCATCCACAATTTCGAATCCACCAAATCTAAAACCCTATGCAATCCACAAAATATATGTCCAAACGGAAACATCCACCAAAAAAGATTCATCTAGTCTCAACCTCCAATTCTAAACCCTATGCCATCCACATCTAAACGTACAAACGCCAGCTTCCACCGTCTACCTATTCATCGTGAATCACCGTCTACATATCCACCGTCTACATATGCATCGCTAGGGAAGGTTGCCAATGCGCGTCCATAATTGAGCATCCACCAAAAAAGATTCATATAGTCTCAACCTCCAATTCTAAACCCTATGCCATCCACAACTTCGCATTCACCACATCTAAAACCATAGGAAATCCACAAAATAAATGTCCAACCGCTAGCATCCACCAAATTTAGTTACGCGATTGCCACTCGCATGCATCCACAAAACATCATCCACCATATCCTACACACAAAAAAATATCAGCCGCAGCTTCGCATCCACCACATCTAAAACCCTATGCAATCCACAAAATATATGTTCAAACGGCAGCATTCACCAAAAAAGATTCATCTCGTCCCAACCTACAATTCTAAACCCTATGACATCCGCAATTTTCGAATCCGCCAAATCTAAAACCATATGCAATCCACAAAATATATGTCCAAACGGAAACATCCACCAAAAAAGATTCATCTAGTCTCAACCTCTAATTCTAAACCCTATGCCATCCACAACTACGCATCCACCACATATAAAACCATAGGAAATCCACAAAATACATGTCCAACCCCCAGCATCCACCAACAAAGCTTCATCTACAATCAACCCTACAAATTTAAACCCTATGCCGTCCACAAAATAAACGTACAAACGCCAGCTTCCACCGTCTAAATATTCATCGTGAATCACCATCAACTTAAATTACTATCAACAGCTTTGCATTCATCACATCTTAAACTCAGTGTCATCCAGAAAATAGTCGTTAGGGAAGGTTTCACCCTTTAATCGGTTTTACCCTACTCATTAACCACTACCACGCATCCACGAGGGAAGCATTATATGAGAACACACCACAATTCAGAGTAACTCACAAACACAAACCATTACATATCATGTCCAAACACATGTCATCCACGAGTCCCAGAAAATAAAGCAACATCTCCTCCACAACTATTACATCTGCATTTACCAAACGACAATTCCCAAGAAAATACAACATCGCCTTTGCACCCGAAAAATACAGGTTATGAATCCCCCCAACTCTTACCTCATAGCCATTGCACCCCAAAAAAAACCCATCACTTGCTCTGAATCCCCACAAATCTTACATCAGAGTCTCTGCACCCAAAAAATTCCCATTCCAAGTCCCACAGCAAACACATTCATATTGGGACAGTACAGTGGGTCCTGTTATGCCTAGTTCCTTTGCACCTTCCACACTTGTTTTGCGTTGCCTTCTTCTTTGGTACCTGCCACATATGTGCTCACATCGCATTACTTATTTAATAAAACTAAACCAACAAATTGTTATGACGTTTGGGGAGTTTACTGGTATCTCTCCAGTTGATAGAAAGCGTTTTGTCTTGCGCCGTCCTGATGGCCTCTTAGTCACCGGTGGCATTAAAACTTTGTTTCTCACATCCTCAGGAATATCCTCATCCCTCGGGTCGCCAATTGGACTGATCACCCCAGCATATGTTTCTCTCCAAACATCAGTTTTGTACCAATGACCAACCAGGGTAGCGTAAGGCACCTTAAGGTTGTCAGCAGCCAGCATCGCATGACCACACGGTATCTTCATGTGGTCAAAGTATTTGCAGGAACATTTTTTCTGATCTAGAACAACACTCTCATACCCCCAAACTTTCCTAATACCTGACTGCTCCAACACGATACAGAGTTATTCTTGCTCCCACTAACCAGCGCCATGCTCTTAGTCATTACCTTATCCACCTCAACTGTCATCAGACCATTGTGCCTACCTGCCTTCTTCCTACGAGCACTGAACCACCTGGTCATCATATCTTGTATAAACATCACCAACTCAATAATTGGTGACGACCTTCCTTCCACCAACGCATTGTTGAGTTGCTCGGCTATGTTACTTGTCATTATGTTATACCTTTCGCCCTTGAAGTATGTCCGCGACCAATGCGCCGTCCCAATCTTTCCCAAATAGATTGCGCAATCACTGCTTGCCGCCCTTATCTTGTCACAGAAGTTTTTGTAATCACGCATTCGATGTGCTGTGGCTGCTGCGGTCACCAACCTTGCAAGCCCCTTGCTCGAATATCTAGTATTCACATTCCTTGCTAAATGAACAATACAATAACCATGGTGCGCCTGTGGATATACTCTACTCACAGCGGTTGCAATACACGTCGCCCTGTCAGATATTATGGTTACGTCCCCTGAATCAGCCAAAATCCTCTCCACTTTCATTAGAAACCATGTCCACGCATCCACATCCTCGCTGTCCACCACTGCAAAGGCCAACGGAAACACTTGGAAATTACCATCCTGCCCACTTGCAGTCAGCAAAACACCTTTGTACTTGCCGCTAAGATGGGTGCCATCAATCACCAATACCAGCCTCAGCTTCTTGAACCCTCTTATAGATGCACCAAATGCGAGAAACATGTAAACAAAACGTTCCACTCCCTGCTTGTCAGCCTCAGACTCTATATCGGCTACTGTGCCTGGATTGGCAAGTTTGAGCATATACAAATACTCCGCCAGCTTCGTATATGAATCATCATCTGGTCCCCTCAACTCCAAATTAGCTTTTTCCTTAGCTCTGTAACACTTCATGTATGATGCTGAAATCCTTAGATCTTCTAGCACAAGCCTCTGCAAGTCTCCCACACATGGCCCCCTTGTTGGCTCCTTGAATTTTGCCTTGTACACAGCCGCTATTACTCTTGCAGTTCCTCTTTTTTGATACTCGTTCCTACTCTCTATGGGGCAAGAATGATCCAACTGGGCTTTCCTTATTTCATAGTAGCCAGTACCTCTGATTTCATGCGCGGTTACTCTCCAATCACATCGTGGATCCGGACATTCGCACACAAACGAATCCACCTTCGTGCGGGTCTGTTTGAACTGGATCTGACGCTTGATTGCATATATAGCCAGCGCAATTTGACAATCAACCTTGCTACCATAGACTTTTCCAACATGCACCACACCATCCGCTTCTCCAACATCTAGCCCGGGTATCTCAGCAGCCTCGTACACAGTATCATCATATAGGGGGGGAATGTCAAATTCTTCATCGTCCACATCGCTTAGCCTCCGTTTCTCGCGTCCACCAGTTTCATGTCCACGGTTATCGCATCCACCCAAACTACTTCTACCCATCCACGACACGTCATCCACAGGAACCTCAACATTACTAGATCCACCAGGATCAACCGTATGGTCGAATGCATTGTTAGTATAACAGCTGTACGGTCGTCTCACCTCTTCCTCCTTAACCACACCTGATGCATCTTTGTCGTTGAACACAACCTCCACTGCGTTCGAACCACCTAAATCACCTGCAATCAGCGGCTCCCAGAACTGATAATCATACCCTCTTGGTCTCACATCTCTCTCATCAACCTCCTCTGGTCCACTATAATCACTATCAAAACCTTCGCTGCAACCACTTTGATCACCAACAGCTGTATGATGACTCTCTGACCTCGTTCTCCCTTCGCTGCAACCACTAAAACCACCTCCACCCGTCGGATCACTCTCTCTCCTCATTCTTTCTTCTAATTTCTCAACCTCCTCTACCAATTCCTCATCATCGAGATTGATGAAGCTAGTTTTTGACCCAACGCTCGAGACGTTTTTCCCCCGTCCTCGTAATCCCCCACCACTCCCGTTCTTATCCATTACAGGTGTATCAAATCCCAAACCCATTGCACTGTCATCCTGAGAAACATCCCCAAACCCTCGTTCCACCGTAGCAAACAGATTCATTGATCCCCTAACCTTCATATGCGTGAAAAAATACTTCAACGCCCCTTCGTTTGTTAGAAGAACAGGAGGGGTTTTGATTCCGGTAGCAAGATCCAAGCTATCAGGTGGCCAATAAGATAGCGCAACACCATACTGCCCCCCAACTCCGAACTCAGCAAGAACCCGACCTTCTAGCTCTTTGATGGATATTCCGTCATTTACCGGTATCATCCTAGCCATCTTCCTCTTGTCCACCACAAACTCCCATTTTCCATCCGAACCACAAACCCATGCTCCACACATAACTAAACACATCTCATCCATCTGCATTTAGACAACAAATAAAACAAACAACCTAATTATTACAACACTTATAACACTTAAACAAAACAAAACATAAACTGATACAGATGGAAACGATCGTCGGAGAATTTGCTCACCTTCTCATACTCCGTTTCTCTACACACGATTTCGATGTAAAATATTGAGAAACTGCCTGAGATATCAAACTTCCTCACCCGAGAAAGTTACATCCACAAACTTACTTTAACCAAAGTCATCTCATCATTAATTGCACCATCCACCTAAAACCTTTGTAGCCTTCACCCAGCCGTTAGATCTCTTTCTTTACATAAGATCACACGGTCAAAAAAAATTCCCTCCACCCCATAAACCTACCTTTTAAATCAAACACTTTGTAATTTATTGTAACTAAAACCAAAACTTAGTTACACATGAAACTTTATCCGCTGTTTCCTTAAAACCAGCAATCACTCTCACAGGGTTAAACTTGTCCGAAAATAGACAGCTGTCTCGTAAAAGTGGAAAAAAGTGTGCTCAAGTTATATTGTGTCTCTGAACGATAGAAAAAATACCAAAGTGTCTGTGGATGTAACTCTCTCAAAATTGAAATAACCAAACCAAAATTTCATAAATAATCAAACAGTTTCTATATCTACAGAGCAGAAAAACCAAAAAAAAAAAATCGAATTAGAATCTAACAGAAAACTGAAGGCAGAGGCCAAGGACACTTATTTGGCCACCGTTGAAACTGGAAAAGCTGCAACATTCGCCGTCGACCAAATAATCAAAATCCCAGTTAGCTTCTTCGATTCATCCTCTAAGACCGCCACTACTTCTAAGGTACGAATCGTCAGATCTCCTACTTGTCCCTCTTCTATCGTAGACTTTTCGAACCCTGGATTTAATCAGCGGCATCAGTCAGTATTGAACCCAAATTTCACCTGCTGTGCGAATTTCTAATTCAATCGATCGCCCAAATCAATACAATCTGACGATCTTGACTTTGATTGTGTGAATCTGTGTCATCTTCCTCAGTTTCAAAATTTGGATGGAAAGCCAAGGAAGACTTCCTCCACCTCATCACCTAAGACACCCTCTTCCAATCCCCGTCTTGCCGCAGCCGCCTTCTTCCGCTCATCCCGCCTTTCCTCCCTACAACATCCTCCCTCCGCCTCAACTCATGGAGCAAAGCTCGTCACGCAGCACGGCGAGATGCAGCGGCTAGCGATAGAGAATCAGAGACTCGCCGCCACGCACGGTAACCTGCGGCAAGAGCTAGCGGCGGCGCACCACGAGCTGCAGACGCTGCATTCCCGGATCGGGTCGATCAAGTCCGAGGGAGAGCAGCGGATGAGCGGTCTCGCGGATAAAGTCGCGAAGATGGAGACCGAGCTCCGGAAGTCCGAGGCTGTGAAGATGGAGATGCAGGAGGCGCGTGGGGAGGCGCGTGGATTGGTGGTGGCGAGGGAGGAGCTTATGTCCAAAGTGCATCAGCTGACTCAGGAGATTCAGAAGTCTCGTGCTGATGTGCAGCAGGTTCCGGCTCTCATGTCTGAACTTGATGGTTTAAGACAGGAGTATCAGCAGTGCAGGTTTGTGTTATGTTATTACAAGCTCGCGGCACTCGCTTTACCTATTAACTTTGTCACTCTTATGGAGTTGAAAGATGATTATTTTGTTATGTGAATCTGCAGGGCGACGTATGACTATGAGAAGAAGTTCTACAACGACCATATAGAGTCACTTCAGGCTATGGAGAAGAACTACATGACTATGGCTATGGAAGTACAAAACTTCAAGCACAGTTGATGAACGGAAGAGCTGGTATTACTATATAGATGTTAGCTTTATTCTTCTACGAATTTTGTTTCTTTATTTTTTAATAGATGTGCTTGTCAATCGAATGAAGGTGGCCCGTATGGTAACAACACCAATGCTGAAAATGACGCTTCTGGCCATCAGAATGGAACTGGCTACTATGACGATGCTTATGGTCACCAGGTTCGTGAGTTTCTCTCTGCAAGCTTTTGTTTACATAAGTCGTCTTGTAATAGTCTAGTATGCACCGTATAGTCACAAATGCGACCCCCACTAAAGTTTTCCTCATGTATTGGCCATCATGAAGGCAAAACCTATACACTTCTAAAATGAAAAGTAAAAGGGTGAGCTCTAGATTTGGTTAAAATTTTTGACCAGCTTGGAGTAAGATTTTTATGGGCTTGAGGAGCTTTAATGTGTTTTGCTACTTTTGCAGGGTTATGTTCCTCAACCAGCAGCTGGAGCCGCAACTGCACCAAATCCAGCCGTTCCCGCAGCTCAATACCCTTATCCAGGAGGATCTCAGCCAGGATACTTCCCTCCAAGACCAGGTTACTACTTCCCAAGAGGCCCTCCTCCTGGTTCATATGACCCAACTAGGTTACCCGCAGGACCACAGGGAGGTCCGTTCCCGCCTGGATCATCCAACAATACGCCTTATGGTTCGGCTGCAACAACTGGTCCACGGGGAAACCCGAGTCGCAGATGAGGCTACCGAAACAGAGTACATAGTGATAATAAACAAACCATCCTCATCCCTTGTTCAACTGAGGAATAGTTACTTGTTCTGGATTTACCTATACATGGTCAAGAGATGCTGGTACAGTGGTGAAGTTTGAGTGTTATATTGTTATCTGATTTTGTAAGAGCTTCTTGACTTGATTTTTTTATACTTAAAAGTTAAAAACTGATTATAATTGAATTGAAAGTTATATTTACCTGAATGCATAGTGTAGTCTTTTGTTTTCAAATTCAATTCAATTTTTCCAAATTCCGGACAGAGCTTTCCAACCAAAAAAAAACATTAATTAATCTTCCCTTTAAACAATAAATAGCAGAGAAAAAAAAAACAAATCTCCTCGAAAATAATTATAAAACTGGTTAGTTGGATGCCGTTGATTACCACGTCCCGCCACCCAAATCATATTATTGATTGATTGATTAATAAACAAAATAAAAGAGTGTTATTTATTTTTCCTATAATTTTTGGTCGAAAAAAAACCTTAGTCGTCGTCGTCGTCTCCTCTCTCACCAGATCGCCTCCTCCTTTCTTCTTCTTCTTCCGCAGATCCACCGTCATCGCCCAATCATTCACTCCAGAGAACAAATCGGTATTCGATCGATTGATTTCCTTCCTAATTCTAATAATCTCTGTCATTTGGATCGGTAGATTCCGATCTTTCCACGGAAAATTCAATTAGATTATTGCTGGTGTAATTAGATCTACGTTATATTCAACGTATCCACCTTCCTTGTTCAAGATCTCTTCGTTTTGTATCTACCAGGGGTATCTTGGACTATCATTCATCATGGACTATCTCCCCGTCGAAGTCATCGGAAACATCCTCTCACGCCTCCGCGGCGCCCGCGACGTCGTAATAGCCTCCGCGACATGCCGAAAATGGCGCGAAGCCTACCGCAGGCACCTCCACACGCTCTCCTTCAACTCCGCCGATTCCCCCTTCTACCGAGACCTCTCCACCAACCGCCTCGAGATCCTCATCACCCAAACCATCTTCCAAACCACCGGACTCCAGGGCCTCTCCGTCACGATGGACGACGCCAACAAATTCTCCGCCGCGACCGTCATCGCGTGGCTCATGTACACCAGAGACACCCTGCGCCGGCTGTCTTACAACGTTCGCACGACTCCGAACGTCAACGTGCTTGATATCTGCGGGAGGCAGAAGCTTGAGGCCTTGGTGCTGGCTCATAACTCGATAACCGGTGTTGAACCGAGTTTCCAGAGGTTCCCTTGTTTGAAATCGCTCTCGTTGAGTTATGTGAGTATCTCGGCTTTGGATTTGAATCTTTTGCTTAGTGCCTGTCCAGTGATCGAGTCTTTGGAGCTTGTGAGTCTCGAGATCGCGATGTCTGATGCGCAGGTGACGATCGAGCTGAGTAGTCCCACGCTGAAGAGTGTTTACTTCGACGGGATTAGTTTGGATAAGTTTATTTTGGAGGCGGATTGTATCGAGTTTTTGCACATGAAAGACTGTGTCCTCGAGCTCTTTGAGCTTATCGGAAACGGGACGTTGAAGCATTTCAAGCTTGACGATGTGAGTGTCATACATCTTGATATCATGGAGACTAGTGATAGCCTCGAGGTTGTTGATGTTAATCATTTTACGATGGTGTGGCCGAAGTTCTATCAGATGATCTCGAGATCGCAGAATTTGAGGAAGCTTCGTCTTTGGGATGTGGTGTTTGATGATGACGACGAGATCATCGATCTTGAGTCTATTGCTGCTGGGTTCACGCAGCTGACTCATCTTTCGTTGAGCTACGACTTGAAAGATGGAGCTGCTCATTATAGTTTACAAGGGAACAGTCTGTTGGAGAATGTGACTGTGTTGGAGCTCGGATGGACTGTGATAAACGATGTTTTCTCCATCTGGGTCGAGGAGTTGCTGAGAAGATGTCCGAATCTGAGGAAGCTGATCATTTATGGAGTTGTTTCGGAGACAAAAACGCAGGGAGATTGTCAAATTCTGGCGACGTTCACGTGGTCTATTGTTCAACTCATGAGGAAATACATTCATGTTGAGGTACAATTCGAGTATGAGTAAATTGGCTCTTCTTCTCGACGCTGTTGATACAAGTTGAAGTACTGTATGTAAAGATTGAGTTTTGAATTTTTCTTGAAGTCAGTTCTCAGGTTTACTTGAAATGTTATCTTCGTTCCCTCGGCTCCTTTTATGTTTCACAATGTTTGCTTGGAATTAAACCGGACTGATATATTCATTCTGTTTTACGAAAATCCGAAAAAATTGTTGGCAACCTGAACCGATTCGATTCTTAGACGGAACTTATAATATAGAAATAGAAAACATTTTCAGATTCTCATATTATATTTTTGCAAAATACTAATGCATTTCCACCAACACAAACTTGTATTTCATGTTAACAGTAATTTTTCTGTTTCAAATTATTAGTTTTTCATAAAACATTAGTAAATTATTAGTTTTTCATAAAACATTAGTATTTGATTATAAATATATTATTATTAATTTTTTGTTATTAACAATTTTTAGTAACTTCAAATCATAAAAATTAAGAAATTCAGTTTTTAAGTTTACAATTTATTATTATTAACTAATAAAATTGCATAAAAGTTAAAAAATTGTATTTATAAGAAAAAAACTTTAAGAATCTTTATTTTTAGAAACATAAAATATGATTTTTGCTATATATAAATATCTACGGAAACAAATAAATGACCGAGACTTCACTTTAACTCCGATCTCCGAAAAGGAGCTATTGTGTGTTTGAAAGTATAGCCGAAGGATGGACCTCCTTGATTGTTTTTTCTCGACCGACACTTAATATAATACCTCAAGTTTGAAGAGTCTATGAATCAGAGAGAAAAATCCATCCGTCAATCCTCAATCCGATCAGATCACTAAATCCAAATACATATTAAACATAAGGTTAAATAGTTGAAATGGGAGAAAACCAAAATAATAGTTGACTCGAATAGCTTAGATTGGGGAGGACCGATTCGATTGACATAACCACCGCTCTCTCTCTCATACAACTTGTGGACTGTATTAAAAAACATATCATGTGATCAATATCTAGCTAGATGATATCATTGACGATTCATTTTCATCTGTCTAGCAGTTTCCTATTTCTTGTTAATTCCTATATATATCTGTCTGTTGTCTTCTTCCTCGATTGTAGAGGTTGTTTTGGGTTTTGTTAGATGCATGATGCATCTAAGGTATACTTAATGGTAAGATTTTGTCCTCACTCTGTATCTGTTTTTGTCACTGATAAAAACTTATTGTCCTCACACTATTGGATCTTACTGTTTTGTAATATTATTCTCTATTTCTTGTCCGTTTATACTGTCTGGCCCCAAGCTCCATGCCTTCTTTAACTCCAAGAGTTCTATGGACTCGCCATCCTTCATATAAATACTATTTAATACATTTCTTTTTAAAATATATTCACAAACTACTATTGAAACTAGAGATGGGCAATTTAAAATATATACTTCTGAACCCTTTATGCCATAACTGAATTACAACTATTCGGAGTTCGGACATAGATTCGTCAATCTCAGATAACTGTACAAAAGATCATAGTATTTTTTTGGTTATCTAGATCATATGTAACTAAATTCAATATAAGACTTAATTAAAATGGAAAATAAAATAAACTAAACCATATTGGGGTTTTATAAAAGTAGAGCTCTAAGATATCTTATAATAAGAATAATTTTGTTATAAGTAAATATCTAACAACATTATTGCATTCAAGATTACTCGGACTCAGTTTGGACGGATTAATAATTCTTTTTTTTCTTCAAATCCAAATATAAAGTTCCAGTATATCCTAATTTTTTTAATTGATCTGCGTATTATGGATACATAACAAATATTTAAGTTCATCCTAATTGAATCCCACTCATGGAGATATATGTAAAATAGAACTATAATATTGTAATTGTATCGATGTTCCCTCCATCCACATTTAGTACTTTACAAAGAAAAAGGAAGAGAAGAGGACTTGGTTTGTACAGATTGGTGTGTAGTAATATAGAGGCATGGACATGCATGCCTCTTCATCTACTTAAGAAACCTCTATTATGTCTCAACCTCTTTTTAGGTTATGAAGAGTCAATTAAACAACGACACCACTTACGTCAAATTGTTTAAGAATGTATCAACCTTTTAACAAACGAAATGAAACTTCTTGATTGTAAACTTTATTTATCTTCAGTCTAACGCACAAATCACACGTTAAATCAAAACTATATAAACTTATATATGACGTTAAAAAATCTTCGCTTTCTTCCGGAAGCAGATGATAATTCATTCTATGAACTTTATCAATGAACTTAATCACCTTGAGTTATGCTGGCTTTTACCGATCTGTCACAAGCACTAGTCTAATCTATTAAAACTGAAGTACACTTAGGATTTACCCCTGATTTTTCCTCAATATTTACATCTTTATGCCATTGCTCTTAAAACACAGTAGTTTCGTTTAAAACTCTTCCTTGAAATGTAAAAACCCGTGACTTAACCAAACCATAACAAACCCATCTAATTATAATATTTAATCCGTCAGGATATTGTAGAGCGCAAATTATTAAACAAATGCCTTTGGTCGATTTACTAAACCTTTAAATTCCAATACCATTACTAAACCAGAACATTTTTAAACCATCAAAATACAATATGTACTTTTCTACATATCGTTTTTATAACAGTGATAAAACATAATGAAATTTTGATACTGCCTTCGTTCATCTTTGACTTCTAAATCAAATGAGTCAAAAGATACATACCTATTTACGTATAAATAACTTTGCTTAACCATAAAATTCCATTGGTTACTCTTGGTCTGCCGAATCAAAACCATTTTTATAAATTATGTAATTCAAAATCAAAACCACCTTAAACAACCGATATTATCACTACCCAATTAATTGTATTCAAATTCGAAAATTATCATTTATTATTTTCCTAAACGAAATTATCTTCCAAAATCTTTTCCTATATCTAAGCAATCAGCATAACCATTTCGATATTAATCAACTACTACAAGATTCTTATTTTGCATCTAAACTTGCAAATCACGTTAAATATCTAACCATTAAAAACATATATTCGCCTAATTAGTTTAAAAATTTTAAAACAAATTTTGTTACTTTTGGAAAAAAAATCTTATAGTATATTCTCTTTTTAATGCTACTAAATCACAACTTAAAATATCTACAATATTTGCATAGCATTTACCCTACTTTTTATTAACAAGCTATATATACTCTTCCCCATTAACGTGAAAACCATATCACAAAAAGTAGATCAACCAAAAATGTCTGCGAGTACTACTTATTCTCTTGTGTGTCGTGCGGGAAATGTGATCATATGATAAAGCTCAGAAAATACTGCATACGCAAACCTCAGAAAAAAAATTATGAATGTAGTTTTCGAAAAAAATTTCGACAACCTTTAACATTTAAAATCGTAAGGTATGTGTTTTTTATAGTTTAAATTTCTTAGTGTTTGGATGTTTTATATTTTTTTAAAAAATTATATTTCCCACTTTTGCTCTTTGCAGATTTCAATCTGGTTTGGATGTTTGCTCTGTTAGAAGAATGCTTGCTGGTTCAGATTTTTTTTTAAAAAAATTATGCATAGAACATTTGTTTTTTTCAATAATTGATTTGAATAAGATTCAATTCATTTGTGTTCTACAAATGTGTGAGCTTCTCTTTGGTATTAAAAACCATTTCGAATTTAATCTGCTCTTATATAAGACTATCATTCCATAAACAGATTTATGCATCACCGAGGCAAATAAAAATTAAATACTTATACTAAAACCAGAGTTATTCAATCTAATAACTTATGCTTCACTTTCCTACTTTTTCATCCTTTAAGGTCAATTTTTATTAAAAAAAGATGTTCAAAGTCCAATTCTAAAAGGTTAACAAAATGGTACAATTTAATTTATCACATTGGACTTATTAAATTTTTTTTTGGTACATTTTATTAGTTTTTATTTGTTACTGTTTAAGAACTCTATAATTATAACTCTAAAATATAATTTAAATCACAAAAGTTTTAATATAATTTAATAAAACACACGCACAATATAAACTTAATATTCAAATATTTTAAACTTTAAAGTTTTCGTAACCAAGTAAAATTTATAGTTGTACAAATAATAAAAATGCATCCTCACAGTTTAAAAACAAACACTGGACAAACTACAAAATATACATCAATCCCTAAACTCAATAAACTATGAATTAGTAACATGAATGTATAACATATAATTTTGTGGAACATATACCCGCGCGGGTGCGCGGGTCCAAAATCTAGTGTAGTATTAAAATCGCTCTCAGGTCGAGAAAATTATAGATTACCGACCCTCGAGACTACATTTATGTAAGCCTAGTTAGAAAAAAAAAAAAGAATATACTTATAAATACTTACGTTTTGTATGTCAATAATAATTTTAAATATTATTTTGGAATTAATTATTTTAGGTGGGGATACACCAGACGGACTGACAATATAAAACAAAATCTCGATACACTATTTTCTAGATTGTGATATTTTACCATACAAAATAATGGAAAGAATTGTGACAAGAACGTGGAAACTGTTTGTTGAACAACAAATAAAAATATGGTCTCGTCTACATCCTTGAGGACTTATCAATCATTCTTTAGTGAATGATAATGAATCAAAGAATTAAAAGACATAATGTGAATTAATATTTGCGGTTATGAAACTTTTTTATTTTCTAAATGTCCTTTTTCCATTGGTTAAGCACTGTTTTCAGAAGTGGTTCCAGACCATCTTTTCTATGGGTTCCGGACGGTTTTGAAAAGAACTTTTGATATGTATTTTTAATCATTATTAGAGTGAGTAAATTTTAAAATATTTTGACGTCTAAGGGGTTCTAAGATTTATTAAGATGCTGCAAGAAATCTATAAGGGAATTTATCTAGTTTCAAGAGGGATTGGACGGCTTAGAGAAGGTTCTAAATAATCTGCTTTTTGTCTCTCACATGGTCAAAACACAACCTTGCATATCTTGGTTGGTTATGTTTCTTTGTATAAGCATTTCAGTTTAATATTCGAACCCATATAAATTCTTTTCAGAAAAATATATAAATGCGACAGATGAGTAAGAAGTTATATTGGAAGACTAGGCCACTGAGAACAAGGGAGACAAAACATAGCAAAGGAGTTATGAGATTGAAAATTGAGGCTTCATTTTATTTTTTCATTTTCTTTTATGTTAGAAATTTAAATTTTACAATTTTCATAAGGTCAATGATGCCCCCTTTAGTTGTTTTATCCAAAAAGTCTGCTTCGAAATTTCATTTTTATTTAAATGAGAATTCGCAACTTGGCTGATAAAAAAATAGTTTCACCAAATAAATATGTTATTTATTTATTTCTAGAGTAATGGAGTAGTAATTTCTATAAAATGGTTTAGAATATAAAAGTATTCTGTCGTTATAAAAACTGAAACTCAACCCCAAAATCAAAATCTGTAGTTTCGTATTTTCTAAACAGATTATTAAACCTCAATACTACTTTAGCTTTTTTTAAGCATTCCTAACAAAACTTTTTCAAAGCAAAGACTAGTGAGTAGAAATACTAATGATCATTAATGTTGAATTCACCCAAGATGAGATCCATCACCCATGACATCACATCATCCATATAACCTTTCACACATACATACACACGTACAATAGTTTAGATGGATATGTATAAAGATGCGTACACGCAAGTCCATATGTATGTATGAATATGTTTTGGATGGTAAAACGATGAAATCATAAAGCATAAGTTCTCGAGGTTGGAGAGTCGGCAATCCGAAGAGTTTGTTGAATAATTTTGTGTGCCTTTCTGCTTCTTAACTCAAATCTCATACTGTCAGTCTTCTCTATCTTCTCATACGATGATGATGATGATGATGACGATGATGATGATAATGAGGATCTCTTCCGCATTCTTAGACTTGCCTTTATCTTGGACTTCAAGCCTTCCACAATCTTCCCAAATCTCATCCTCACCAGAATTTGACTTCTATAGAAAAAGTAAATAGAAGATTATGCACCATCTATGTATTGATTATATATACACGCTTGGAGATGAAACATAAACTCAATTACGTAATTCAAGATACCGTATGTACACTTGATAGAGATGAATATTAAAAAATAAAACTAAGTGACTTTTTCATTTTGTGATTTATCTGTAAGATGAAAAAAGTTGAACTATCTAAGAGACTATATTGATCCTTTTTTTTTTGGACAAACCATTTCATTAATTCAAAGATTTTACCCTCCATTGAAGGAGAAAAAGACGAGGAGAATATATTTTTTTTTTTAAGACGAGGAGAATATACATGTAAAAGAGAAGGATTTGGAGGAACAAGAGTCAAAAGAGAAGTAACAATAAGAGAAGAGAGAGTTGAGAGATATCGAACCTCTTGGAAGTGTGACTTGGAGATATTAGAGATGATGAAAATGGAGCAGAATATACATGTAAATATAAATATGGGGGTACATGTGGTGGGAGGCTGATGTCAAAGGTTGTGAACTTGTGACTATGGAGTCTCGTGACCTTATTTTTTTAATCTTTAGCTAATATTCTTTATAAAAAAACAGGAATATATATTTATGGTTAATGTATGGGTTTGATTAGTCAGAGAATAAAATATTAAAGAATCACCAAATCATGATTCTTTGTGAATTATGTTTTATTTTATTCCGTACATTATGCATCGTCTTATGACACTTATCAACTTACGTTTCGTAATATCCTGAATAAGGTAAATGCCAAAGAAAGAAAGCTGAAAAATAGAAAAAGTGCTAGGCGTTTCATCACGATGTTTTAGGAATTTGTTTTGTTTCTCCATCTACATATTTGTTTTTCCATTTTTACTTTCCATTACTTAATATTTTCTCTATCTGTAACTCTTTCTTTATTTTTCTCATCAACATATTTTGATAACTTTTTTTTTTGGATTAACCTGGGAGAGGTCGGTATCCGAGAATCAGTAGCGGATAGGCAGCTTTAGGATATTCAAATGGGTCCTAAAGCATGTGCCCATATCCGTGTTTTTTGGTGACCAGGATAATTGTGACTTAGTTTCGTGTAGCAGGTGGGTCGAACCTGAAACGTGTTAGCGTCCCAGTCCCGCCTCCTTACCACCCGACCACAATCATCCGGTCCATATTTTGATAACTTTGAATGTTAAGATTTTTATTTATTAATTTCTGCGCAACTGGTTAGGAATATAAACTAAAAATTAAGAAAAATGATTTTTTTTTTTCTAAAACATATTCAATTAAGATCTTCATTTTTCAGTATGATTTATTCAATCCCGGTAAGACGTGCTCAGTCGGGTGTCTTAGGTGCTTTGTTTCCACCATCTGTGACTCATTGGAGGTCAAATCTGACGGTGACCATTGAAGCTCATATATAAAATAAAATAAATGTTACTAAATTTTAAACAAAAATAAAAATATCAATCATGGAAATTATTCTAACAAATTCAATTTTTAATGATACATATGTAACTAACCATTGGGAGATTTAACATGAATGCAACCATGATTTTTGTGACTGTTTGAATAGGATAATGTTTTGTTTCTATATAGGTTGGGGATTTATTTTAATATGATTGTTTACTTTTATGTCGTCTACAATCGTCTTTTCTTTTATGTGTGCCTTAGCGGGTTTTTCTATATTGCAGCACTCATTTGAACTAATAGTTAATCAAAAAAAAAAAGAACTAATAGTTGAAGGTGTTTTTTTGCATTTTTGAAATCATTTAATTTAAACACAAAAAAAAACTTATTTGGAAAATGTAACCTACATCTCTTGCTCAAATCATGAAAAGAAACTTTTTTATTTATTTGTAGTAGTAGACTAGTAGTATGCATCATATTTGTTTTGGAATGTAACCGTAGCTTTTGTATTGCTATAAGCTGTAACATAAGATGGTACTTCGTAATTAGGATCCCATGGAACGATTCTTTAATGCATTTATAACATTGGTTCGTTTTTGTTTTGCCTATTTTCCAGACTAGCATGTCCAACTATGCTTCACAAATCTCTAACTATCGCTTCCATAACATACTTATGTTGTATAAGTGAATATCATTGTCCTATAAACATGATGTCGTTGTGTGAAGAAGTTATTGCCATATGTATGCGTTGTTGTTCTGAAAATACTCTTGTAGTTCTCGAACGTAGTGAGCGTCTAAATCACCGCTTTAGAAAAACCTTCTCATTAGGTAGATATGTATGTGCAATGATGTAAATGGATATACCTTCAAAAATTGTATGTTGATATTCTTGTACACTTAGTGATTTTGTGCGGCATTTGTTAGAAACTGTGTTAATTCATGATATTGCAGACACTTGTTCGAGAAATTAGAGTGTCATGTATCTTTTAAAAATACAATGGTATGTAATTTAATTTGAACGATAATTGTGTATAATATATATTTTCAGAATTGTAGAATATGTATCTTGCTTGAGAAAAAATATATATCATTTTCTAAAATTTCAATATAGAAGTATTTATGTATATTTTATAATATATATAGTTTAATTTAAACAATATTACTATATACACATAATTTTGATCTGAATATCTATTAAATGAGAATTTTTACTCATATGATTTTAAGATCATTTGTATCTTGTCATAATAAAAAATTTAAACTATTCGTCACAAAATTTAAATGTGAGACTTTTAAGTTTTAATAATTTATATTCGTTTTTAGAAATTCATAATTTAATATTTAAATTATAAATTTTTATCATATGGTTAATATGATGTTGATTTTAATATATAAATTAAAAATGATAGAAAATACACAAACTATCACCAGTGAGAATATTTTTTCTAAATTATTATTCAAAAACATTAATTGTTATATATATTTTAGTCACATTAGTTAATTCTGTAGTTTTTATTTTTTAAAAATGGAAATATATTTTGTAAACTATTAATTAATTTTATAGTTAGATTAGTGAAAAATTTATTATATGTATTTAGATAGACCAACTTATTTTTCTATAAAAAAATAAATCATTCTAATGATAACACATGACATAATTCGCATAAAAATTTATAATGATTTTTAAATTGATATATAAGAGATTTATTTACATCACTTAGTAAACCCCATACATTTTACGAAGTCCAACATACAGAATGTCAATTAATCGAGATCGAGCTTTTCTGATATTACTAATTTACTATTAACCTTCCAAAAAAAACATTCTCCAACAAGTCAGTCAAGCGCTATTTAGCTAGGTCGACGAGGGAATCTAGGGTTTGAAAGCAGTGTGTATCCGCCATGCAAACACAGCAGCAGCACAGAGCTGAGATCCCAGTTGATCTCATGATCGAAATACTCTTGAGACTGCCGACGAAGTCTATCGCCAGATGTCGCTGCGTATCGAAGTATTGGTCTGCTATACTCAACCGTACAGATTTTACGGAGTTTTTCATGGCAAGGTCTCAGGCCCGTCCCCAAATCTTGTTCTTTTTCCCAAAAAGTGATTTCTTCTTCTTTTTGACACCTCATGTTCAAAATAAATCGCCTCTTGTAGCCAAGAATCATATAAAACTCCCCATCGGTGGTTCCTATCAAATTCTTGGTCCTGTACGAGGTTTCGTCTGTCTTAGAATTGGAACGAAGGAAACAGTATTGTCTACGATATATAACCTTAGCACAGGACAAGCCATTCATTTACCCAATGTGAAGACAAGTAGTAATAATTTTGTGAAGAGTTATTTTGGGTTTGATCCCATTGATAAGCAATTCAAAGTATTGTCAATCACCACCACGCAAGCTGGAGTTTCTGATGAGCATCAAGCTCTGACATTAGGGACTCCAAATCTTTCGTGGAGAAGTATTAAATCTTGTTTCGTTTCCTATTACTATCCTGATTATTTTAATGATGCATATGTGTCAATGGTGGTTTATATTACGTAGCTGCGGTCAGTATGCGTCCATTGATTAATGCCATAGTTGGTTTTGATGTTAAGTCCAAGAAATTGAGAATTGTTAACAAAGCTGTGGACATGGTACTGTGGAGTGGCTCAACTCTTGTAAACTACAAGGGTAGATTAGGTGCTTTTGTGGTAGCGGCGGGGTTGGAGTAGTTACAGGAGAAACTACAAGTTTTGAGTTGTGGGTTTTAATAGACGCTGAAAAACATGAATGGTCGAAACATTTATATGTATTGCCTCCTCTGTGGAAGAATGTAGTTCCCGAGTCGGAGTTATACTTTGTTGGGATGACTGGTAAAGATGAAATTGTGTTGTCGAAGCTTTATCTATCCGATCCTTTCTATGTCTACTACTACAACATCCAGGGAAATACTGTCACTAGAGTTGAAATTCAAGGAATGGGTGCGTTTAAGAATACTAGAGTTCACGCCTCTTTAGACCACGTAGAGGACGTGAAGCTTATGCAACATGTGTAAGCCTTTATTTATTCAGGTAAAGACCACACTGACATTACTACAATGGGGCAGAAGAGAAGTGAAGGTTTCAAGCAGATCCATCGGAGCTGTTTAAACCTCAGACAAATCAGTTGTGCCTCTCCAGCCTGGCATTTCCCATTGATCTTTATTTTCCAAGTGTTTTTTCCCTTTTTTTTTGAACTATCCCAAATGTTTTTTCCATTGTTGTCTATTTGATACATTAGGCAAGTGAAGTTAAATATATTTAGTGTGTGTGTGTGTGTTTTTTTTTGAGAAAGGGCTTAATATATTTAGTGTGTTCCATCAAAAGTTCTCTAAACCTAACAAAACTGAGCCAAACCCAGAACTATATCCGATAGGTCAGGCCAATAAGTTCATGTGTATACCAACCATTCAAAAGTTTTAACATCACATATTACTTTACATCACTTAATATGCACTTAAGAAGTCCATCCAACATATAGAATGTGAATAAATCGAGCCCATTAATGTATCAGATTAATGGGCTAAATCATTAAAAACCAGTCGGTCGCTATTAGCTCCGTCGACGAGAGGAACGAACCTAAGACCATCCGCAACGCAGTATATTAGGCAATCCTTAGCGCTAATCCTTAGGCATTAAGAATAAAATAATAATAAAACTTGACGTTACTCTACGATTGAATCCTTAATTAAGGATTTGTCTCGGGGTGATCCTTAGCGGCTTCTTCTTCGTTTCTACCGACTCCTTCTCTCTCCAATCCTAAATCCACCATCTCATTCGCTTCCTCCGTCTCCCCTTCCCTCTGTTTCCGCTCCTCGACTCCACCCTCTTCTCACCGGAGAGCAATGACGGTCCGATCCAAAATCCACGAGATCTTCATGCCGGCTCTATCCTCCACCATGACGGAAGGCAAGATTGTCTCCTGGATCAAAACCGAGGGCGAGAAGCTCGCCAAGGGAGAGAGCGTTACTTCGCCGCGATCGTCGTCGGAGAAGGATAATCGGCTCCGGTAGGCGAAGACCGAGGCCGAGATCGAAGAAGCTAAGACGATCAGAGAAGCTTGTACCTCTGTAGGAGTAGCCAAGTGATGATGATGCTCTTCTGTTTCTCTTTTTTTTTTTCTCTCTTCAGTGATGATGATGCTCTTCTGTTTCGCTATCTCTCATAACCAGAAGAAGAATGTTTGTTAATTGGCAAAGACTGAGTGTTTGCTTATTGTACGAAATGAGCAAGGGGAAGAGCTCTTTCTGGTACCCTTACTTGCTTCATTTGGAGGATTCTCAGAGTATGTGGAGTCTAATGGTGAAGCACTTTATCAGACGCTGTGCAGCGAGATTACAGCAGAGTTCAACGAGTGTTCCAAACAAGTATGCATATTTTTCTGAGTTTTTTTCTTTTGCATTCACAATGGAAACTATGTTTCTAAATCCACACGTGAGGAGAGCTGATCTTGCTCAACTGCTCAGCGACATTCAAACTCAAGAGAAGCAGAAATTACATCTGGTATTCAATCCTATTTACTAAAATGGGTTGTCTAAGACTGTTAACTTGTTGGACAGAAAAAAAGTTTCTTACTTTAGTTCCTTGTTTTCCTTGCAGGCCGTCACAATTCAGGTACTGTTGAAGGCAGGGAGGCCTTCAGAACGAATGCTGACACATGAGAACTGCAATTTCAAGAAACCGATGCAGCACGAGTGTATGCATTTTCACGAGATTACAGAAGATGCAGGGACAGAGGAAGCAGAAGCGGATGCAGAGTTTGTTCATCAGGTAAGATCATCTTCTGTTTTGGTATGCCTCTCTTACAATATTTGTTTGTGCAAGCTCTTTACAAATCTGTTTATGTGTTACAAATTGCTAATTTTTAATCTTCCATACACATTTGATCATATTGCTAATTTTTTTAACTATTCCTAAGGACTCAAAATTGGAAAACACCATTGGACATTCTAATTTGATTTGAATCCTTAACTATTCTAAAAAAAAATAGTTTAATAATCCTAAGGACTCCAATGCTGGTAACACCATTGGAGATGCTCTAACGCCATGAAATCACGACGGCAACAAGCCGCTGAGGATTCTCCGACCATTTCACTACGCAGCACACGACCTCCAACCTCAATTGGAAACTCAGAGACGATCCCAATTGATATCATCATCGATATACTCTCGAGATTTCCGGCCAAGTCCATAGCGATATGTCGCTGCGTTTCGAAGTTGTGGGCGTCGTTACTCCGCCGTACAGATTTCGCGGAGCTGTTCATGATCAGGTCTCGCCTCCGTCCCCGAATCTTGTTCTGCTTCCTAGAACTTGGTGAGTTGTTCTTCTTCTCGACACCTCAGGTGCAAAAACCCTGAAGAAAACTCGTTTGTTGTAGCTGAGAAACATCATTTGAGATTCCCTTTTATTGGTTCCTCTCAGATTAGTGGTCCTCTCTGTGGTTTAGTCTGTCTTAAACATTATCCGGAGACGAGTGGAAAGAAGGAAACAGTGTGGGTGATATATAACCCTAGCACAGGACAAACCGTAACTTCACCCAAAGTAGAGACAAAGACAAGGAGGACTCTTGTGAAGACTTATCTTGGGTTTGATCCCATTGATAAGCAATTCAAGCTATTGGCAATGACCGCACCAATGTATAAAGAAAAAGTTTGTGAGGAACATCAAGTTCTGAACTCAAAAACTACTTTCATGGAGAAAGATTAAGTGTTGCATTTCTTATTACTATCCTGATTATGACAATGATGAGATATGCGTCGATGGTGGTTTATATTATGTGGCTGCAGTCAAAAACCGTCCATCGGTTAACGCCATAGTTGGTTTTGATGTTTGGTCTGAGAAGTTCAAAATTGTTAACAAAGCTGAGGACATGGTACTATGTAGTTATTCAACTCTTGTAAACTTCAAGGGTAAATTAGGTGCTTTTGTGGTAGGCGAGGGTGGAGTAGTTACGGGACAAACTATGAGTATTGAGTTGTGGGTTTTAGTCGACGCTGAGAAACGTGAATGGTCGAAGCATTTATATGTATTGCCCCCTCTGTGGAAGAATGTAGTTGCCGAGTCGGAGTTATACTTTGTTGGGGTGACTGGTGAAAAGGAAATTGTGTTTTCGATGCTCCATCTATCCGATCCTTTCTATGTCTACTACTACAACATCGAGGACAACACTATCACAAGAGTCCGATCCTTTCTATGACTACTACTACAACATCGAGGACAACACTATCACAAGAGTTGAAATTCAAGGAATGAGTGGGTTTAAGAATGTTAGAGTTCGCGCCTCTTTAGACCATGTAGAGGACGTGAAGCTTATGGAATATATGCAAGTCTTTGTTTATTCAGGTAAAGACCACACTGACACTACAATAGGGCAGAAGAGAAGGGAAGAGTACAAGCAGATCCATTGGAGCTGTTTAACCTCAGACAAATCAAATGTGCCTCCCCAGCCCTGGCTTTTCCCGTTGATCTTTATTTCCCAATTGTTTTTTTTAATTGTTGTTTATTTGATACATTAGTGAAGTTAAATATTTTTTGTGTGTTCCATCAGGATCTTTAAAGTAATAAAAGTGAATTTACTTTACAGTTTACATGCTTCTTCTTTTTTTTTTTTTAATCATCTTACAAGTTTGAAAAGCCAACTCAAATTCATCGAGGGGATGATATAAACTTTTGCTATTGTCAACTCGTCAAATACTAATCCGAAACAGAACAGAAGTCTTAACACGGGATCTTTCGTTGCTAAATCAGAGAGAAAGAGTTTAAATCTCTTCGATCCAATAAATAGTTATAATAATTTAATCATCAAGAAGAAAGCAGAAACAGTGAAGGACCGTTAATAAAATGAGCCATCAAAGTTGTGAAATGACTACATGGATACACCATACCCTACATACGGATGGATAAAATGTTAACTACGACGCCTCTCATCATACTGGAAATGCTCCATCGGGGTTAGGTTGGATAATGCATGATCACAACGTAAACGTTTCGGATGCCGCCATGGGGAATTTTTACTGGGATAAGACCGGATAGAGTTTGAAGGAAACTGTCCTGTACTTAATCTGTGACTGTCTTGTACACAAAGACAATCCAAGAATGGCCATCTCACTTTACATATTGTGCTGATACATTAGCTTTTGAAAAAAAAAAAGCAATCTCATCACAACATCAATGGTCTTTGTTTATAATATTTGTCCAAATGATCTCAAAACCTTTGCAAAACAGTGATCGTGCATGCACATGGTCACTGCCAACATATTCTCTCTGTTTTTTCTCTGTTAAATTAATTAAAAATTCGTGTGGGCGAACAAGGACGGAGGAGACTTTATCAGCCATGAAAACACGGCGGCAGGACGCTCTAACCAGTTCCAGACGCAGTACACGAGCTCCTCCCTCTGTTGAAAACGCAAAGACGATCCCAATCGATCTCTTCATAGAAATACTCTTGAGATTGCCGGCCAAGTCTATAGCTAGATGTCGCTGCGTATCAAAGTCGTGGGCGTACATACTCCGCCGCACATGTTTCACGGAGCTGTTCCTCACAAGGTCTCGTTCTCGTCCTCAAATCTTGTTCTCTTGCAGAAAAAACGGTGAGTTGTTCTTCTTCTCGACACCACATGTCCAGAATCCAGAGAGGTCGTCCCGTGTGGCTGCCAGTTATCATATGAAATTCCCCTTTGATGATCGATCCTACTACCAAGGATGTTTCGTTCCTGTCAACGGTCTCGTATGTCTTCCACATCTTCTTGAATCCAAGAAAAGAGTGCCGATGATATGTAACCCTAGCACGGGACAGTCATTTGTTTTGCCCAAGGTGAGGACCAAGGGCTGTGATATGGTGTACAGTTATCTTGTGTATGATCCAGTTGGCAAAGAATTCAAATTATTTTCCATGACAGCCAGGGTTTATGGAAGCTGTGAGGAGCATCAAGTTCTGACTCTAGGTACTCGAAAACTTTCTTGGAGGATGATCGAATGTAGCGTATCGGTTCGTTATGCCCAGTTTAATGGGATATGCATTGATGGTGTTTTATATTACATAGGTGCCCTCAATGGGCCTCCATGGGGTCATGGTATAGTTTGCTTTGACGTTAGGTCTGAGAAGTTTAAATTTGTTAACAAAGCTGAGGACATGGAGCTATGGAGTGGTACAACTCTTGTAAACTATAAGGGTAAACTAGGTGTTCTTTTGTCATTTGGGTATATTACTCAAGACAGTGAATACTTTGAGTTGTGGGTTTTGATAGACGCTGAGAAACATGAATGGTCCAAGCATGTATGTGTATTGCCCCCTTTGTGGAAGAATATAGTTTCGGATACCATGCTAGAATTTGTTGGAATGACTAGTAGAGGTGAAATCGTCATGTCGACGTGCTATCTATCCAATCCTTTCTATGTCTACTACTACAACATCGAGGATAATACTATCACAAGAGTTGAAGTTCAAGGAATGGAGGCGTTTATGAAGGATAATACTGTCACAAGCATTGAGAGTCAAGGAATGGATGCGTTTGTGTATTGTAGAGTTCACATCTCTCTAAGCCATGTAGAGGACGTGAAGCTTATGTGATATGTTTATGACTTTATTAATAGATCAACGGATCTTTTATGCAATATGTGACGGTGTTCATTTTTCCCCGGAGAATGTTGCTGCCCTAAGGTAAATTTTAGCCTTTCTCTTTTCATTAGTAGGCTGCTTGATTGGTTGTGTTTATGAGCTCTTTGTTAATCTTCCACAGGTAAAGACCACATTGTCACTACTATAGGAGAAGTGTCACCTTTAAGAGGGGTGAAGTTTGTATGTTAATCACTATGTACTGAGTATTTTTTGTTGTTGTTATATATGTGCCATCTTTAACAAGAGAAGTGAAGTTTTCTGGTATTTTTCTTTAGTGTGTTTCCATCAACAATTTCAAGAGTATTAAAGTTACTCTCAGTTTGTGTTCAGTTTATGTTATCTTTTTTTCTACATCTTATGATTTTAAAAAGCCAACTCCTGTGGCAAGTTCAACGGGGCTAATAGAAACTCTTGTTATTGCAACTTTCACATCAAGATTCCATTGTCTCAAGAGCTTTGGAGCGACCAATGCTTATATCTATTGACTGGATGCACTCAACTTAGAGCAAGGAGGTGACTGTTCGATTCTTGAGATGTGTAAAACTTTCTGAAGGGAAAGACAACGAAATTTTCATGAAACTAAGAAAACATCCAAAATCTCATCAGCCTCAACATACACGCTTGGAAATCAGTTTCATTCAAATTTTACATGATGTTAGGGATGTGGTCAGGGATGCTGGATGCTGACAATGTCAATGTTGAAACCGTAAAAGTTGATGTTGGTTGTATCATTTTTGGGTTCAAGAACACGTTAGTATTGACTTGGAAATGGGATTGGAACAAGTTTCTATAGTAATTTTGCTCTGAGACTTGAATGTATATTATTACGTTTTCTTTCTTTGCTTCTCCACATTTCCATGTACTGCTAAAACTGGTTAAAAGAGTCTCTGACAAACATCAACCTTCAGTCCACTAGCAACTTTTAACATTTATATGCTCAAGCATGACTGTCTTTATATAATAGTTGGTGTTGTTCATTCGAATCTTTCAGAGCTAGTAAGCAGAAGCTAGAAAGTTTATTACAGCAACGGTCAGAATGGGAAGCTTTGAAATTTCATTTTTTCTTTCCAATATATTCTTCTTGCATGTGGAATCATTCTGCGGATCTAATTTTGTTTTAAACTTGTGACATACTTTGGTATCTATCTTGTGTTTCTTTTGAAATTATTGTCTTTATTATTCCAGAGGCCTGGAGATTATTTGATGATGATCATATGAGAAAATGTACGAAGCCTTTCGATCGATCAGGGGTTAGTATTTTGCCCGGAGGCAGCATAAAACCTAAATAATATGAGCCTGGCTCACTTGCTGCAGAGAGTAGAGACACGTCAGCTTCTTGGTCTGAGCTGAGTGTCCTTCTCTTTTATGGGAACACAGAATATGATATTTCTCATTAAGCAATAATTGGTCTTGTCCAGCAAAGAACTCGACCCTCGTCCATGGCTTCACAGAATACCAGAGAGATTGAGTATCCACCAGCCACCAGGCTAGTTAGGTAAGATTCTGTGTCATTGGCGCATTCATCATGATAATCATTATATCATTATACCAAAGACATATTTATTTGCTCACGGGTCAGTTGCATCTTCTATTTGTTTATGTAATCTGTAGCTGTGGAAGAGGATCATCTCTCTGGAATGAGGTTTACTCTGTTTCTTTTTCTTCGGTTTTGTATTTTTTGACCCATTTTCTGAATTTATGCAAATTACCCGGAGGCTCTTGGATACTGGATGCTTTGTTTCATGCACATGGGCCACTGTTCGTGCACATACTCCAAATGCAATGTTGTCAAAAACATTGCTCTGTGGGGAAATAAAGAGCGAGCAGCTTGTAAGATTTTTACACAAGATGTTCTGCATGGCTCCACTTTTGTGTTTAAACAAGATGATTTTCAAGATTCGCTCGTGTCAACGAGACGATCAGGCTTGTCAAAAAGTTGGGATAGGGAGAGAGAAATGGTATTAAGTAGAAGATATGCCATAAGGCTGTCTATAGCTTTGCGGCATCTTAGAGAGAGATTTGTTTCTTCTCATATTCACTTCATCTTAAGTCCTTAAAAGTCCTTCACACATTACCTTCGAGCCCGCTTTAGATGTCTTGATCGTTTTAACATGCCAGAGAAAGAGAACTATGACAAAAAAAATGGATCAAATGCAAATATTTTGGTAACCACTCTCATAAAATCAAATAAATCATCTAAAACAAGACCAAAAGAATTTAGAATTATCCTCCTTAACCAGATAGCAACTACGTCGTAGAAAGCTAGAAAGAAAACACTACAAGCTGGTGAAAGAAAAATCCACACACAAAGTTGACTGACACCAAGAAATAGAAAAAAAAGAAGATACAACAAGTCTCCTAAGATATAGCTAGAGATGTGGAAAGCAAACACTAAAATCGTCAACAGAGGAAGAAGATTGGTTCTTCCTCAACATCATAGACCGACCAAACTACACCCTCTGATCAAAGATGGCGGCTACGTCGTCAAGAAAGTCCAGAGCTTCTTACCAATGGAGACATTCCCGGGATGTTCTGTTTCCGATTCATCTTCTTCTTCACCATCGTACTCCCTTTCAGGTGTTCTGTTCCCAACATCTTCTTCACTAGCTGCTCCACTCTCGCCTGTTCTTTTGGGCGAACCAGCATCTGTCTCCTCAGAGTCTGCCATGCCTTCAATCTATATTGTAACATCAAAAAGAAACAGACTGGTCAAGAAAGAGAATACAAGAGAAAAGGTAAAAACAAAACTTGCAGCAGCTAAATTGTGTGAGTAATCTACCTCCACTACATTCGCGGTTACTCCATTGTCGCTAACAGCAACACCAGCTGATGCTGCTGTTGCAGTGGTTTGAGCACGGTTAATATCGTCCTCTTGTTCTTGCACTCCATCAGCCTCTTCATTCTTCTTACCAAGTGCAGTTTTTCCGGCCACCCTAATAATCCAAATGTGAAAACAATTGTTAATAATCCAACGCATCATCCTCAGGGGTGTGTGTTTGAAATTAAATGAGCTGTGAAGTAACCTTCTAGATCGCCGGAGATTGTATCTTTGTCCCACCACTTCTTCTTGTTCTGATGCAACTTTTTGCCTCCTCTTCCCACGCTGATGTTCTCCTCCAGTGACGCTATCTGATTTGCCATCACTCTCGTCACCATCCTGCTCACTGGTACAAGCTCTCAAAGAGCCCACACGTCCACGTTTCCGTCCGTTCTTTGAAGCTCCTTTATCGGAACGACCAGGCTCACCCGTGCTTCCATCCTCGGCATCATTGAATTCTATAGATTTTCCATAGATTGCTTTTGCATCTTCCACAACTGCTTTGACAGAGCGTGTCCTTCTGATCCTGGCTTTCCCTCTCAAGCGTGATTGGCCATCAGCATTTAGATTAGACAAAGAATCTGCAGCAACTTCCTCAGCCTTGCTGTCCATGTTGCTTTGATCACCGTCTGAGTTTTCATTGCTGACTTTGACTTCGACTTCTTTTGTGTCGCTTTCAGATTGGGCCGGAAGCATAGTTGATGGTCCACTGTTCACGTTAGCTTGCTCAGTAGACTGAGGTTCTTGGTCGGCAAAAGCAGAAGTGTCTGCCATTTTTATTGGGGACAACTTGAGAATCTTTGAAGTGCATTTCCTGAGCCATGACACCGTCCCACCTTGAACTGGTGGCAATCCCAAGTTGGTAGCAGTTGGCGATACATCCTGAGGTGGTGCTTCATCCTGAATTATGTTTGCCAGTTTTGACAAATCAGGCATTTCAAGATTGTCAATGTCAGGAAGCGCTGAAATCAGTTCAGCACAAGGATTGCCGCAGTTCCTGCTACTTTCCATGGAAGAAAGGAAACGATTTCTCTCGCTAATGAACTGTTCTCGTTGTTCCTTCAGTTTCTTGGTTAAGGCAACAAGGTCATCAACATCTTTCCGAATCTCTGTCTGTTGCTCCTCAAGAATTTTTTTACTAGCATCGATCTCTAGCTTCTCTTTCTCTATTCTCTGTCTATCGCTCTGCACTTCCGTCATTTCTCTTCTTGCTACGTCTCTTAGGTAATTGATATTGCTCAATTCCTTCTCCCTCTCTTCCTCAAATTGCTTCTCTTTGGCTTGCAGCTCCCTTTCTCTTTCTTCCATTTTACTCTGCATATCAGACTCGAGCTTCCTTTTGAGCATCTCGATATCGTGAAGCAGTTGGCTTCTTTCGCTCTCAGCTTTCTTAGAGATCACTGAACGCTCATGCTCCATAGTATCTGCAAACGCAGCTTTTGCGACTTCAAGAGTTTCTACGTCCCTTTTCATGTTGTCGATTGCTTCTTGCTTCTCCTTTCTCAGTCTTTCTTCTTCCAAATGTGTGTTTCTCTCTAGTTTCTCTTTCTGCTCAGCTATATTCTTTAGTTCGGTCTCGATCTCAGCTTTCCTCTCATCAAGCTCTTCCCATTCTTTCTCAAAGCATTCCCTTTGAGCCTTCAGATCCTCAACCTCTTTCGACAGCAGTTCCTGTTGGGACCTGCACTTTTCTATTTGCTCCTTTAACTCGGTTTGCAGGCGAAGATACTCTGACCTCTCCTCCTCAGTCACTCTAAGCCCTTCCTTCTCTTTGAATTTCTGATAGCTGCACTTCGTTTTCAGCCTTTATCTTCTCGACTTCAGCTATAAGACTCAGAATGTTTTCTTTATCCTCTGCCAGTTTTCTCTTTTCAGTTTCCAATGCCTTCTCCTCGCTTTTCAAGGATTTCTCTCTGCCAGTTACGCCTTTCAGTCTTGATTCAAAATCCTTTTCCTTTTCTTTGTGCTTCTCCAGTTTCCTATCTAATGCTTGCTCACGTTTAGCGACTTTCTCTTCCGTGTGCTTCCACTCAGCCTCCCTCTTTTCCACCTCAGCAACCTTGCTCCTCAAGAATTTTTTACTAGCATCGATCTCTAGCTTCTCTTTCTATTCTCTGTCTATCGCTCTGCACTTCCGTCATTTCTCTTCTTGCTACGTCTCTTAGGTAATTGATATTGCTCAATTCCTTCTCCTCTCTTCCTCAAATTGCTTCTCTTTGGCTTGCAGCTCCTTTCTCTTTCTTCCATTTTACTCTGCATATCAGACTCGAGCTTCCTTTTGAGCATCTCGATATCGTGAAGCAGTTGGCTTCTTTCGCTCTCAGCTTTCTTAGAGATCACTGAACGCTCATGCTCCATAGTATCTGCAAACGCAGCTTTTGCGACTTCAAGAGTTTCTCGTCCTTTTCATGTTGTCGATTGCTTCTTGCTTCTCCTTTCTCAGTCTTTCTTCTTCCAAATGTGTGTTTCTCTCTAGTTTCTCTTTCTGCTCAGCTATATTCTTTAGTTCGGTCTCGATCTCAGCTTTCCTCTCATCAAGCTCTTCCCATTCTTTCTCAAAGCATTCCTTTGAGCCTTCAGATCCTCAACCTCTTTCGACAGCAGTTCCTGTTGGGACCTGCACTTTTCTATTTGCTCCTTTAACTCGGTTTGCAGGCGAAGATACTCTGACCTCTCCTCCTCAGTCACTCTAAGCCCTTCCTTCTCTTTGAATTTCTGATAGCTGCACTTCGTTTTCAGCCTTTATCTTCTCGACTTCAGCTATAAGACTCAGAATGTTTTCTTTATCCTCTGCCAGTTTTCTTTTCAGTTTCCAATGCCTTCTCCTCGCTTTTCAAGGATTTCTCTCTGCCAGTTCGCCTTTCAGTCTTGATTCAAAATCCTTTTCCTTTTCTTTGTGCTTCTCCAGTTTCCTATCTAATGCTTGCTCACGTTTAGCGACTTTCTCTTCCGTGTGCTTCCACTCAGCCTCCCTCTTTTCCACCTCAGCAACCTTGCTCCTCAAGAATTTTTTACTAGCATCGATCTCTAGCTTCTCTTTCTCTATTCTCTGTCTATCGCTCTGCACTTCCGTCATTTCTCTTCTTGCTACGTCTCTTAGGTAATTGATATTGCTCAATTCCTTCTCCCTCTCTTCCTCAAATTGCTTCTCTTTGGCTTGCAGCTCCCTTTCTCTTTCTTCCATTTTACTCTGCATATCAGACTCGAGCTTCCTTTTGAGCATCTCGATATCGTGAAGCAGTTGGCTTCTTTCGCTCTCAGCTTTCTTAGAGATCACTGAACGCTCATGCTCCATAGTATCTGCAAACGCAGCTTTTGCGACTTCAAGAGTTTCTCGTCCTTTTCATGTTGTCGATTGCTTCTTGCTTCTCCTTTCTCAGTCTTTCTTCTTCCAAATGTGTGTTTCTCTCTAGTTTCTCTTTCTGCTCAGCTATATTCTTTAGTTCGGTCTCGATCTCAGCTTTCCTCTCATCAAGCTCTTCCCATTCTTTCTCAAAGCATTCCCTTTGAGCCTTCAGATCCTCAACCTCTTTCGACAGCAGTTCCTGTTGGGACCTGCACTTTTCTATTTGCTCCTTTAACTCGGTTTGCAGGCGAAGATACTCTGACCTCTCCTCCTCAGTCACTCTAAGCCCTTCCTTCTCTTTGCGAATTTCTGATAGCTGCACTTCGTTTTCAGCCTTTATCTTCTCGACTTCAGCTATAAGACTCAGAATGTTTTCTTTATCCTCTGCCAGTTTTCTCTTTTCAGTTTCCAATGCCTTCTCCTCGCTTTTCAAGGATTTCTCTCTGCCAGTTACGCCTTTCAGTCTTGATTCAAAATCCTTTTCCTTTTCTTTGTGCTTCTCCAGTTTCCTATCTAATGCTTGCTCACGTTTAGCGACTTTCTCTTCCGTGTGCTTCCACTCAGCCTCCCTCTTTTCCACCTCAGCAACCTTGCTCCTCAAGCTGTCATCAACAGATTTTCTTTTCTGTTCCATTTCAAGCTCAAACTCACGCTGTGCTGCCTCCAGTTTAGCTTGGTGTTCATCAATTAGTTGCTGAACTGCAATCTGTCAATTAGCCAACATTAAACAAGCAGCACAGTCAATACTCAGAATGTACAAATATGTAACAATCACAATGATGTGGGGGAGAGAGAGAGGGCTAACCTTTTCTCTGGCATCCAGTTTCTCTTGCAGAGCTAGTAGCTCTCGCTCTTTTGTCTCTATGGATTTCTTCAGCACATCAGTTTCCTGCACCCGGAGGAAGTATGTAAATGGACAAGATTCAAAACACTTTAAATAATAATAATAAATGCTGCAAGAACAAACGAGGTGCTTACTTGCTCCTTTAAAGCAAGAGCTTTTATCCTGGAGCTGATATCATCTTCTTTTTTCTTCAAAGCAAAGTTAGCAGCATCAATCTTCTTTTGTGCCTCTTCAAGTTCTTTGCCCTTTTGCTTGATAATCTTGTCGCTTTCGTTTGCCCTATCCTCTCTCTGCTTTACAATCATCTGAGACTTAGCAACTCTTTCTTCTCCTTCTTGCAGCTTTCTTTCCCATTCGCGCAAGTCCTCCCTCTGCTTTGTCAAATTCGCCTCCTCTGCTTCTCGTCTGAAGGAAAAAAAAAATAAGTTGAGCAGATGAAGTCACCATTCCCCAGTAAGCAAGGAAGCTGGACAAAGATTACTTACTCAGTAATGTGGGAAAACCGCTCCCTTTGAAGGGAACTTTCTCGAGCTTCCACATCCTTGGACCTCCTCTCCACCTCAGAACTCTTTCTGCTGACTTCAGCAAGTCTTGCATCAACAGCGCGAAGCTTTGCCTCAACTTCGAGAGATTTCTCTTCAACACTTCTGACCAATGCATTCGCCTCCATCAATTTTGAGTCAGCTGTAAATTTGATCTCTGCGTTTTCAGAGCGTAGCTCTCGCAAAGCCTTCTCCAGCTGCATCAGCAGTTTTAAGAGTGTCACAAATCTTATCCCAAATGAGACTTCAATCAAAGAAAACAATAATATTTACTGAAACTTTGTATTAAAATGCAAGTGCCTGAATCACTTGGTAAAAAGGTAACTGTAAAATCTTCTAAAGGAACTGGGAAACATGAAGAAGAGCATAGAAACTTGGAAATTAGAATCTTACATCAAGTGCACATTGCTTCTCGATCCCTAGAGCTTTCCTCAACCCTTCTTCCCGCTTCTCAACATCTGCTATAGCAATCATATGAGCGTTACGTTCACGCTTAAGGCACTGGTTAGCCTCGTCAAACTCAACTTGAAGCTCTTCAAATTTGGAACTCCACTCCTTTTTCTCAAGCAGAAGAAGACCCATATTGTGTTGGTACTCAAAAAGCTGTTTTTAGCAGATCAACCAAGTAGAAGCAGTAACAGTAAGAATCATACCGCAGTTAAACAAAAATTCACATCCAGAACTAACCCATCACTTCATGAATTTCTTAAAGATCCTTGAATGGTACAGTGTACCACACATGAAAGTTAATAAAGGAACAATTTTTTTAAAACAATGCCTATGAGCTTGTAAATCATATGAACATTCAATACCCAACCGTACCAAAAATCAGAAAAATAAATAAAAAGGCGAAAAAAAAACCCAACAGAAATAGAAAAATAACGAACAGATCACACAATAAAAGCACACCTCTTTTTCAAGCTCTGAAACTTTATCAGGTAATCTTCTTGGATCATCATCGTACTGGATCTCACTGCCCATACCCGAAACTTTCCCATTCGAATCTGGATTCGTGGCTTTCGTTGGAGTAGACCAACGTTGCCACACCTTCAGAGGCGTCGACATCCTTTCCGAACAGAGGTCTAAAAACCCTAACTTTCTCTCACCCAACAGTCAAAACGACCTGAATTGCGAAATTGAACTCCAGATATCGAAAACCCAGATGCCCAAATCTTAAGAACGATCTCCTCTGTCTTCAGACTTCACTCTGTCTCCCTCTCTCTCTCTCTGTAAATTGCAATAGAATAAGAAGGAAACAGAGAGAAAGGTTTATCCTTTTCTTGAAGGCTCCGGATTTAAACGAGGTTCCTAAATTCCGGTACCGAAACTGGTTTGAAGTCCGGCAACGTATCTACGCAACCTCTTCTCTCTCTCTCTCTCTTCTTCGCTGTGCTGGAATCCTTTTTTGTGTGGCTCGCGCGGATCGTTTCACGTTCTTCCCTTTTTATCCTATTTTATAAAAGTGGACCCCTGACTTTCTCTTTATTTACTTTTTGGGCCGCCGTCTTAGTTATTTGCTCGAAGGTTCCCAAGGGTATATTTGGAATGTCGGATTTACAACGGTTATGCGCTACAACTGTGCACTTTTCATAGAGACGAAAGTACCCCTGATGAAGGAGAGTAGTTTAGACTCTGACCCGGCGTAGTGATGCTGATTCGGTAAGGCTAGTTTTGGAGTTTTACTCACTGGTTGAAAAAGATAAAAACGGATAATAACAACATTAATAATATAGTTATTGTATCATATAGTTACCAAAAGGAATAAAATAACTAGATTTGGTTAATTTGGTTGTAATCTTATTTTACTTTGGCTATCTAATTTTTTATAGAAATACAACTAATTCATGTAGTGTGTGGACTGTGAAATTATTCGGTGAAGAGCGAATATTTAATATGAGATTTCGAGTGATGTATATTATAATAACAAATCTTATGATGTTTTAAACGTAATTTTTTAAAGTTTGATATTATAAAACTTGTATTTTAAATATATTTTACAATCTCCTATTATTATAATTACTGTAAGTAGTTAAATGTAAAATATCTCTTTTTACCAACTGACTTTTAAGAAATTCTTCTGGCTTCAATATGTTTTATTGAACTTTTTGAAGTTAAAAAACTAAAATTTGTTGTTCAAAAAAATAAACTAAAATTTAAAAATCAGATAAAATCTTAGAGTTTTAGTTAAAGTCATATAAAATTTCTAATTCACTCAATACCTTTTCAAACATTATTAAAAAGAAATTGCAGACTGAATACACCATTCAAAATAATATATTCGGATAAACTAAAATTTAACCATATATTTTTATCAAACTAGAGCTTAACATGTTCGGTTAAAAAAGTATAACGGATCGTCTCTCTCGCTTGCGACTTTTAAAAAATCTCAGATCTACTTTTCACCGGCGTCTAACCGCGAGTGTGAGCGCTCGACGCCGGTGATCCTCCTCCTCCCTCCCTCGGTTGTTTTTTTTTGCTCTGCCGGTGGTCTCTCCTCCCCTATTGCTTTGTTGTTGGCTCTGGTTCCGTGTGTTTTGCCCTGAAGGTTCCGTGCGCAAGGTTACCGATGGTGGTGGAAGCTCAACGATTTCTGGTGTCGTGACGCAGTGGGGCGTTAGGGTTTCTCGCCGGTGGAGTCGGCTTTTATAGGCTGAGAGAGAGAGAATCGTGTTTCCCCTTTAGATCTCTCTCTCGCGATCTTCTGTTCTGGGCTGCGTTGAAGGCGTGCTTCTCGGGTTTGCGGTGCGGTGGTGCTGCTCATGTCCGATGGTGGTGTGCGACTTCTGCGGTTGGTGTTGCGAGTCTCGTCGGTGTCGCCGGGGCTCCTCTCTTCCTCGTTGGAGTCAAAGGCTACTCCGGTGTATTAGCTGGTGATGAGTTACGGGTGTTGGTGTGCAGGCGGAGATGGCACCGGTCCCGGGTTTGACTCATGTGGGCGTGCTAAGTGGGCTGTTTACCTGGTCGTCTATGGCTGGTAAATTCTGCTTTGGTATGCTCCAAGTCTTTCCAGAAACGTGGCCTTGTCACCGATTTGAGTTCTATGGTGGTTAGCGGCGGCTTTTCCTCTATAGTTCGGGTTCTTGTGTGTTTTACTTGTTTCGCTGTCGACTCCAGCGAACTGTTTGCGAGTCACAAACACCGTATCTTCGGTTCTCGAAGGCGGCAATAGACGTCCCGACTTTGGTCTTGGTTGTGGCGGAGTCTCTCTTGCGTCTAGCTACCATCCCAGTACCGGTGAAGGGTCACTTGATTCTCATTGGTAGTGTAGCTTGGCTGTTTGTGCAGGTCGTTAGAGCCCTCTCGGTTGGTGTGTGGCATGGAGGTTAGGCCCGTTTTGTGTGCAGGTTCGTTGGCGGCAGTAGCGAGCTCTCTGCTTGGTTGGGAGGCGGTTTCAAACGTTGTGTGACGTTGCGTACAAGCCGAGTCTTGGTGTCGTGTGCAAGGCTCTCGTGGTAAGTATCCGGAACCCTCCCCTATTGTTCGTCTTGCGCTTTATTGATAGTGACGGTTACAAACTCGGTGGAGTCTATTGGGAACTAGCTACTACGGAGACGTCTTGAGAAGTCCCGGCATCCGAGGCAACGAGGAGAACCTCACCTTCTCGGGATCATCGTCAATGGATGAGAACGGTTACCAATTTTAAAGGATTCTGAAAGACGAACTAGCAGATTGTGCCGGGTTTAGTGGGCGGGCGAAGCTAGATTTTGTTTTAGGTTGATTTTGAAAATTTTGTTCGAAACCTGTTTGTAACCGGATCTATAATTCCCGTTTTTCGGGTAGAATCATTATATATATTAAAAAAAAAAAAAGTGTAACGGACTAACTGTCTTTGACTATGTAATTTAAAATGGCAACTTCCGACTCTCTCAGCTGAACGACATCGTTGTCGGTTAACAGTTCTTTCTTATGCTGCTGCCAATGTTGGTTATTGCTCGATTTGTTGGGTAATTGTGTTTGTCTTCTTCTTTGCGGGTTTCGTGTATTAATCCTCAGAGAAAGCGTAAGTGATGTAGTTTATAGGGTTTGAGACCATAGTATCTCACACTTGCTCGTGGCGACAAAAAGTTCACATTTGCACTTTGCTTAGTACGATATGAGCATGTTTAGCTATAACTCTTTTCAACCTTTTTTTTTTCAAAAAAAAAACTCTGTTTCAGTCTTAGTTTCTAACTGCTCAGTTTTATAAATAATTCTTTGTTTAGTTTAGTTTTTCTTTAATTATCCTTTTGCTACGCTGCTGCTAGTCATCTTTATAATTTCTATCAAAAAGGTAAAATTAGTGTAAAATTAATATTTTACTTCAAAAACATATATACTTGACCACGACTAAAGGAAGGAAAATGAGAATGGTATTTGGTATTTACAACTTTTAAAACTTCACAATAAATAAAATTTTGAAAGTATATTTTATTTTTTCTCGTAAAATAAAAATTTAAATAACCATTGATTTTTGTTTATTTTCTAAAATCATTCCTTTAAAAATCATGGAAATTTGTTTTAATGCAAAAGTTCTACTTGCAGTAATACGAGAAAAACAGTTCTACTTACAATACTAAAATCTCCTTTTATAAAAACCATAATTTCAATAACTATTTCTGAAATCCGAATTGTTGCTATAAACTTATAAATCGACACTACACTTTATGAAATTTCTATTTGATGTATTATTAAATTAAAAGACTTTCATAATTATTGCTTGATAAATTTAGTATTCTATCAGTTACCAGGTTAATTCCGTTAGAATAACACGCTAGTATTTTATTATCATTTCTGTTAAAACTCGTTCACGTTGGAAAATGGATAATATGGACAAAAAGAGAATAAAGGACTTAAAAATTACTGAAAAGAAAGCCAAGGAATTTAGCAAAAAAAAAAAAAAAAAAGAAAGCCAAGGTGGCTAAGAGCTGTGTGCAAGTGGGCGTCGTAGAGTTGTGTTTTGACGCAAGTGTATGTTCTGGCTCCACGTGACTCATATTATCGTCATTGGGATTTTTAACGCTCCGTGTGATCTCAACTCTGAAACATTATTCCACAAAAGCTAATAAAATAAATTTATTACACAAAAATAAGGGAGAAAATAAGTGAGACTATTCAATTATGGGTAAAACTTTTCTGTGTTTACTGAATAATATAATGATATGAACAAAAATGTTTTTGCAGTAAAAAGAATAAGAATGTTTTTGCAGCAAAAGAATAAGATTGTTTTTGGGTTTGTCAGCTACTGATTACCAAATAATTTTATTTATTAAAAATAAATCATGAATTTATGTATAATTTTATTTGGAATGTTCTTTAAAAGACTATTAGATATATTTGTATTTATCTAATAATATCTTAATAATAAATTCTTATTTAACGAAATTTAAATATGAATGATGATATTACACAAAGTTTAAATATCCAATTTAAACTTAAACATAAAAATATAATATTAATTTAAAGATTTATTTAATATATAACCCACATCCACTATATATAGGTTTTAGTAGGGGTGGGACGGATCGGGTATCTGGGGAATTTCGAGGTATCCGGATCCGGATCCTTATCCGGCAAATCCATGATTTTACTATCCTTATCCGGATTCGGGGTTCTCGGATATCCGGATGTCGGATATCCTTCTAAAAATTGTAATATCCGGCGGATATCCGGATCCGGATTTGGAACCTTAAAATAAATAAAATAATAATATTAAAATATATAAAATATTAAAAATAATTTAAAAATAAAAATGTACACAATGTTTTTAATTATTTTTATATATGCTATTACAAATTTTATATAAAAGCTATATATACTATTATAAAAATGAAAATATAATAAAAAAGTAGTTTTATATATAAATATTACTATTTTAAAAATAATTATTAATAAAAATTACGGATCCGGATATCCGGACTAAAAAATTTAGATATCCGGATCCGGATCCGGTTTTGACGGATCCAATATTTTACTAACCGGATCCGGATTCGGCCCTTCCGGATATCCGGATTTTCGAAGCGGATCCGGATCGGATCTCGGATCAAATCCGGATCTCGGATAATAATTCCAGGCCTAGGTTTTAGACAGCAAAACTTAAATAAGATTTCATTGAAAATAAAAAGTGGACTAAGTCATACATCGTACATACAAAATTCACCTATAGATTATATTCAAAAAAAATCACCTATAGCATTTTGAACTCCCTGGGTGGGATAAGCTTTATTTACGAAAATATAATTTACAAGTAGAGAATACAAATGCCATCATAAAACTCATACACTAACTTTCGTAAATAAAATAAGAGTCATCTCCTCCGGTGCTCCTAAATGTCAAAAGGCAATTTCACATAGACACCGATTTAAACAGAAACTTAAATATTTATTTTTAATATCGGAAATGGGGGAAATGACATAAAGCCTTGGAGTATTTGAAGTATTTACAAGTTATACCAGGGTATAATCCATCCGACCCGACCCGACCCTGCTTTATCATAAATTGAATTGAACCAATCCCTCGAAACCAGACCACTCCCTCGAAACCGAACCAATATACCGAGACCAGACCAAATCTGTCGGTTTTAACAAACCATCCTCCTGAATCAATTGAATTTTATTAACTCGGATACTAACTCCTTCGAAAACCGTCTCTCACTTTTCCCCTTTTCACTCTTTCGAAACCCTAAAAAGCAAAATCGATTAGATTCAGTTCGATTCGAGAGAAAACGAGAAGAGTTCAAACGAGAACGAGAGGAACTCGCGATGGTGGTCGAAACGAGACGAGGGGTTAAGAGAAAGGAGAATCCAACGGCGGAGGAACAGGCTCCTCAGAGGAGAGTGAAGTTTCCAACGACGACGGAGAAAGAGAACGTTGAGACGACGACGGCGGAGAATGAGACGACGACGACGACGGCGGAGAATGATACGACAACGGCACATTCAACGAAAGACTCTGCTCCGGCCGATGTATCGACGGAGATGACGACTGAAGCATCCACGGAGAAGACGAGTGAGGACGCGAGGGAGACTAATACGGAGCCGAGTGATGTGGCGGTAGAAACTGCTCCTCCAGCGCCAGTAAACAAAGGTCCTGCTGGCCCATCTCCGCCACCTCCTCCAGCAACTCCGGCGATTGGGAACGACGATGGCTCCGATGATGGCTCTGGTGCGAACGACGAGAGTGAAGTAGAAGAAGCAGATGAGAACGAGGAGACTGAAAAAGGAGATGAGGATGAGGATGAGGAGAGATCAGAGAATGAAGGTTCTGAAGAAGAAAATGGAGACGGAGAAGAGTTACCAAATGAAGTCGAGAATCCACCTAATGACCCGAATCCACTGGAACCCGAGAATCCACTGGAACCCGAGAATCCATTGGAACCCGACAATCTACCTGAACCCGAGGTAACAAATTTTCAATTAGGTGTGTTTATCTTAGTAATACTATGGGAAGTATGTAACAATGGTATCAATTAGGTGTGTTTATCTTAGTAATACTAGGGGAAGTATAGGAAGAACATGTTGTTAGGTTTGTTAGTAATACTTGGTTATCTAAATTGAATAACATAGTGATAACTTTGGTATAACTTGCAGGGTTTGAATGGAAATGTGGCAACAGAGGCAATCAAACCAACCAGCATGTTCTTCAAGCCAACCGAATACATAAAGATGATAAAGCTAGGGACAAGGTGTATGATAGCTAGTGCGATGGAGACGCTAAAAAATCTCAAACCGAAGCTTTCTAACGCGGAGTGGAGCTGGTTCACGGAGCATCCGCAGTTCAGACACATTTTCCACATGAAGAGAGACAAACCACGGGGTTCGGGGAATGTGGATGTTGTTGCTCGCGTCTACTGGTAGCGAGAAGCTGAGAGAAGTGTGGTTCGTGGTGAATGGGATTCCCATCCGTTACGGGCTGAGAGAACATGGTTTGATATCCGGGCTATTCGCGGAACTATCCTCTCGACTCACGAACAACATGGTGGGGCGAGGTTTGTTGATCGTCATTTCAAGGAAGGAGAATCCAGAAGGTTAGAGGATGTTAAGAGGAAGCTGGTGAACATGGGACCCCACAAAGACAGACTGAAGATGGCGGTTCTATTCTTCTTAGCTTCAGTTATTTGTGCGCAAACGAAGGTGGGAGAAGGCTAATGATGTGTTGGAGGTGTTTCGAGAGCAGTTGAAGATCTAGAGTACTGCAAGAAATTTCCTTGGGGAGATTTTCCTTTGATTACAAGTGAAGGAGATCTCACACACAATGGAGCATTTTGGAGGGTTGTGAAAGAGAAAACATTATGGCGCTTCGGGTTTCGTGTTCCACTAGAGGTATGCAAAATCCCATTAAACCTGTCCGACATTATTTATGTTTAGTGATGCAAAATGTTGTGTGTTACAGCTTCTTGCATTCGAGGCAATTCCTAAGGTAGGATTAGCGTTGAGAGAAGATGTGGAAGGAACTGATCCCAACTGTCCAAGGATGTGCAAGTCCTATTTCAAACGGAACGGAATGACGTGGTTTTCACTTTCTTTGATAAACAAGGAACTGGGTAACACAACTGTAAGTGATCCCGCCAACTTAGGTAGGCGTAGAGTAAAGTGTAGTTTGGAACTATGGTAGAACCGAGGAAGTATTAGAAATTATGGTAGAAGGTAGAACTAGAAACGAACTAAGGTGTGTATTGTGCCGAGTTTGAAAAATAATTATGTGTGTGACAGGATATTCACAGCATCATCCCCACCAAATGTCCACGAAGAAAGCCTTTGGATGATATTATGGAAGATGAAGACGATGTTGATAAGTCCGATATAGCTGTGGACAGTTGGGACAAGTGTCCGGATGCTGGTGAGAAGGTTTTCTTCCCGACATGTTGAAGAAGATGTAGCTGGGAGTTCTGACAGCCAGACCCGATTGAAGATGCAGTTGGGGATGCAGTAGAGGTAGGTGAGCAGTCGATTCAGCTGGGAGATGTTATGAAGTTGGTGAAAAGAACATTTAAACTGCTGAGTACAGTTGAGAAGAAGGTTGACCAGTTGGATGAGAGATTGGCCCCACTTGAGGAGTTTGTCAAGGAAGCAAGAGGTGAAGCAGCAGAGGACGTTGAAGACGTAGAAGTAGAATATCTAGGAAAAGGCCAAAGAAAGAAAACCAAGAAGTCTGAGAAGTCTGGGAAGTCTGGGAAGTCTGGGAGTAGATCGAAGAAACAGAAAACCAAGTGAAGTCGTGTGGAGTTGCATGTTTTTATTTTGTTTTGGAACGTGTATGGGTTTATGGAGTGGTTTATGTTAAACTAATACTTGTTTTATTTTGTTAAAGACAGAGGAGATGCCTTGTCTATTTATAACCTTGCTTGTGATGTGGATTTAAAATTTTTAACTATGTGATATTATTGCTATTATTAGGTGAATGATAATTAGATAAGTTTCAAGACCAATTGAAATGTAGGTAGAGAGAATACAAAGTTCTTAACACAAAAGACTTAAGTAACAGATAACAAAGTTCTTAAAGCAAAAGACTTGTAACCGAAATTGGAAATAGATAGTCATAGGGAATACAAAGTTTTTAATTTTTAGCACATCACAGAGTCACATCCATACTCTCAAGAACTTGAGGAATGAGCATCTCATGGAGATGCCTGACTGTAGGTAGAGGTAATAATCCTCTTAAGCTTAGCAATCTCTTCAGCCATATCCTTCACCTCCCTCCTTAGTCTCCCAACTTCTTCCTCGACACCACACACCCATGGCTGACGAAAGTGCATCCCATCGTCCTACAATAGTATCAACAAGAGTATAACTAAGTTTCACTCAGTATTATCAACACAGTTTCACTTAGAGTATAACTAAGTTTCACTCAGTATTATCAACACAGTTTCACCTAAGTATGACTAAGTTTCACTCAGTATTATCAACACAGTTTTAACTAAGTATAACTAAGTTTCACTGATGATTATCCTACAATATTAACATAGTTCTACAAAGATATGGTTGTTACCTCATAATTCTTGCAGGTGAAATACCTACTCCCAGGCAAGGTATCGAAATCGTGGCGATACTTCGGATTTGGAGTAACATCCGTCTAAATGTCACCACCACATGGGCAACGGGTAGTAATTCCATACTGGGCATCGCAAATGTAGCCTAACATGTCGTAGTGTTTCTTGTGTTTCTTCATGTCCTTCATCTCTTGGTATGGGTGAGTCATGGTGAGCAGTAGAGAGTTTTTAGAAACTCTTTTAGAAAAGATAAGGAGTGTGGGAGTGGTGTGAGGATCGTCTCGGATGAGATTGAGGAGTTAAAGAGAGACGAGAGAGAGAGACGACGAGACAAGACGAGACAAGAGAGAGAGAGAGAGAGACGAGACAAGATAGGTTTTGGGAATCTACTTTCTACTTTTTGACCGAAAAAATTGAAAAATCTAGAATTGGTCAAATTTTTGGTTTTCCTCCAAACTTTTTTAGTTTCCCCTCCAAAATATTTGGTCATATATATATTTAACCGAAAGTTGATATATTTCGTAACATACAACAATCTTGATTAACATAACATAATATTGATTAATTAAAATAACTGAAACAAACCTTAGTACATTATACAAGTCTTAACAAAACAAAAAAAGACTTGTAACCGAAAGTGGAAATAAACTGAGACACTGGAAATAGATTGGGAACACTAAGAAATAGATAGGGAACACTACGAAATAGATAGAGAATACTAAGACTGAATCTCATTCATGGACGGAAGGTAGAGGTAATAAGGCTCTTAAGTTTAGCAATCTCTTCAGCCATATTATTAACCTCCCTCCTTAGGCGCCTCACTTCATCCTCAACACCCAAAGCCCATGGCTGACGAACATGCATCCCATCGTCCTACACAGTTATACCAGGAGTATACATCAGTTTCACTCAGTATCATTAACAAAGTTTCACCAAAGTATAAAATAAGTTTCACTAAGTATGACTATACAAAGAAGGAAAATTACCTCATATTTCATGCGGGTGAAGAACCTAAGCCCTGGGTGGGTATCGAAATCGTGGCGATACTTCGGCGGTAGAGTTATATCCGTCTGAATGTCACCACCACATGGGCAACGGGTAGAAATTCCATTCATGGTCAGTAGAGAGAGTAAGAATAAAACCGTGGATTTAGAGAGAATTTAGAGAGTATTAGTGAGAAATTAGAGAGTATTTAGAAAGTATTTATAGAGAATTTAGAAAGATAAGGACGTTGAAGAGGAGGAGTAGATATCGACATTTTGAGGAGAGAGATGAGAGATGGAGACGTGGGTTTAGAGAGAGAAGGAGTGGAGGAGTGGAGGTATGGGAAATGACTAAAGTGGTACAGTTGCCAGGAGACAAGAGAGAGAGAGTCACGGACTCACGAAAGCAGATAAGGAAAGAATCTTGTTTTTGACCGAATCGAAAACATTTCAAAACGGCGCGTTCTTTTTTTATTTTGTTTCCCCCCAAAATATTTGGGCATAGTTATACTTAAGTTTCTGGTGTTACAACATTTCTTCATAGTTTTATTTTTCGTGTTTCAACATTTTTAGTTTTACGGAAAATTTAATTTGTTAATAAAGTTTTACTTGTTATTTTTCAACATTAACATGTAAGCCATACTGATTATTGGAAGAATATTTTCAAAATCACGAGAATTGTGAAATACTCCTTTGTAAGGTGGTCTTATTAGAAAAGTGATCTTTGAAATACTATACAATGCATAAGAGAAAATGTGATGTCGATTAATTTGTTATATTAAAAATTTCATATTTTGGCAAATATATTTCAGCAGTAGTTTCTGTTGATGCTTAAGGAGATTATGTGTATTAAAGACTCTAACAATTATGTGTGTTGGATTAGAGGGGATTAGGTGGCTGTGTTGTTATTTTCTACATTGTTACACTATGATTTTACTAGTTTTCCGTAGTTTTCCATAATTCTCGAATAAAGGGAAACATCGGTTCGAATACAGGGAAACATAAGTAAACTCATAAACAACATTCTCCTCAAATCATTAAATTAAACATAGAGATTCTGAAAGTCTCTAACGATTTCCTCTTCTTGTTGGATCCTCTCCAAATTGTGTGCCAGTTCTGAAATGGTTTCGTATAGCGCTTTCGTTCGGACTACGCTGCTCTTCGATCCGATCACGGGCTTCAATCAAAGCCAATCTTTGCCATTCTGAACCATCCTCTACATCAACCCATTTGAAGTACTGGCATCCATTTTCTCGACACAAATAACCTTTTTAAATAATGTAATTTTCAAAATCCGATCTCAGATCACAATTTCTATCATCGGTGGGGTACCTTATAACGGGACAGCCATAAAAACGTCGGTCCGGGTTCTTGTCTGTCCAAGCTTGTCTGATTTTGGCATCTAAGCGACAGAAACACAACTTTCTTCCAGAATTTTGCCTTCTCTTTGACGAACCCGACCCATCTCCTTGCATCTTTCGAGAGAGAGAGAAGTGATAGAAGTAGAGAGAAGAGTCTCGAGAGAAGTGAGAGAGAAGAGAAGTGAGGATGTGAGAGAGAAGCAAGAGAGAATTATTAGATTTATAAAGGAAAGTGAGAGAGAAGAGAAGTGAGAGATATGAGAGAGAATTACCCAAACAGTTATACTTAGTTCTACCAATCCGATTAGAATTAAGAAGTTCAACATAGCAAAAGCACATAGAATTAAGAAGTTCAACATAGCAAAAGCAACATAGCAAAAGCAACACAGCACAAGATCTAGTTTGGCTCACTAGGAGGATTAGTATGCATTCCATAAAGCAACCAGTTAAAACCGAAATTTGTCCTTTTATGCCTTATGTTTTGTGTCCTTTTACGCCGTTCTCCAACTGATGGGTTCCTATTAATCTTTTTCCTTCCCTTCCTCGTCAGCTTTTTCGGAGGTTTGACCTGGAGCTGTTTGATGTCATCTGGTACATTCCATTCAGACATGTCGGCCACAGAATAAATGGTCCTGTAATAAGCCATTGTCCAAAGTTCTGTCCAGTAATACTGGGAGCACAAATGATGATACTCTATGGTGATCTCACGTCGACGACCATTAGCAGCAGGAACCTCAAGGAAATATATGTAAGCAGCAAGTCCGTGAAGACAAGGATACTGTTCATAATCATATACCTTGCAGCTACATGACTTCACTATCAAATTCACCAAATAAATCTTCCCATTGTCAGTGTCGGTTACCTCATACTCAAGATCATAACTATTCAGCTCACGTACTGGCGTTTTTTCAGCTTTGGCCCACATGTTGTGCAAATGGATCTCAACCAGAGGAACCAGTTTGGTATCCATTGATCCGAACCGCGGCGTCCTTCCGATGTTCATTAAACCAGTGAGATATTTTTTGATGATTGTATCGAACAATGGTATCAAGGCATACCTCCTTGCGTCCTAAACGCTTATTCATCGACTCCACACTGTTGCTAGTGTCCAAGTTGTATCTACAACCTGGAAAATAGACCACAGCCCATGTTTCTTTGTTAGTGTTCTCCTCCAAATACTTGAAGGCTGAAGGATATCTCACTTTAAAAGATGCATAAGCAGCCTCGAACCCAGCCACAGTGTAATACCTAGCCATCTCCATAAATCTCCATGCCACTACGGCTTTGATGGTGTTACAAGCATGGCCTCTCACATTCTGAGCTAGATGCCATATACAATGGCCATGGTGAGATTGGGGATACACATTAGCTACAGCGGTGATGAGGCTCTGATTTCTATCGCTCATAAAAACTATTTCAGAAGAGTCCGGTGTAACAGTTTTGAGCATCTCGAAAAACCAAGTCCAACTAGCATTATTCTCTCCGTCAAGTACCCCAAACGCGAGGGGATAATGGTGACGATTAGGATCTTGAGCTTTAGCAAATACTAAGACCCCACCATATCCGTTCTTCAAAAATGTAGCATCCACAAGAATCACTTTCCTCATGCACTTAAACCCTTCAATGCAAGCCCCTAAAGCTATGAAAACGTACTTGAACAGACCTGCCTCATCCAACTTCAGCTCGGTTGTTGTTCCCGAATTAGCCTGCTCTAACATGTACAAGTAGCTAGGCAACATCTTGTAGCTGTCTTCTGAATTACCACGCAGCTCACGCATAGCTAGATTTTTCCCTCTCAACGCTGTGGAGTAAGATACCACTACACCAAGTTTTAACTTAATTAAGTCAATGATATCTCTCCAAGAGGAGTACTCAATTTTCCAGGAAATTGCTCATTCAAAAAATTTGCAACTAATTCTGCAGATCCTTTCCTCTTGCTGTTGCAGCTATCACTTTGATTAGTCCGAGAGCATATATGCATACCGCAGTATCTTCTAATAGAAAAAATTTCAGTCTGTGGAATCCTCGCAGCTCGCATTCTCCATTTACAGTTTGCTTCACAACATTTTAACACCAACCTTTTACGATCAGATTTTTCAATAACATAACGAAGCTGGCACGAATGCAGCTCTATCCACCACCTCTTGAAGTGTGCTCTTGTTTGGAAATTCCTGCAGATAGTCTGGACCCATACCATCTCCCCATTCCTCTATAACTTGACTACATTTTACTAAAGGTAGCTGCTCAAAATACATATTGGGCTGCTTAGTACCACTCCCATCCATCATAGCTGCGCTGTCCTTCTCAGCAGCGGTCTCCGTCTCAGCGGCGGTTTCCGTCTCACCGCCGGTTTCTGTCTCAGCTGCGGTTTCTGTCTCACCTCCGGTTTCCGTCTCACCTCCGGTTTCCATAAAATCATCTTGTCTTGTTTCGTCATCATTCACAATCTCTATCTGCTTCTTCTGTTGATCTGCCTCCCCGTTTTCTACATACAAAATCATGGCTTTAGGTCCGACTTCATCATCATTTCTCTGCAACGCTTGGTAATTCATCCCAACAGAACTTTTGCACACTCTTGACACCACCTCTAACTGATCCGATATACTCGTCTCCTCCACAACCAGAAGACTTCTACGGTGGTCTTTATCAACTGTTATTAGGTAAACGAACAAATCCTCATCATCAGAAATAGTGAGCTCTGCCTCACATCCAACCACCATCGGCATGTACCTCAGGACCAGTTTTACATTCCTTTCATTCAAAAACAGCTTTTTATACAACCTTTCTTCTAGCATTGCCAAAGTTATATCTTCAACTGTTGTCTTCATGGTTACACTATACATTCGCTCTTTGAATTTGAAATGTATGCTAACGTGTTTCGTCATCGTATCCTGCAACAACAACAAATTCAAGGGACAGTTATACCAGTGTTATCTAAGTATCTACAGTTATACGTATTATACATCAATTACAAGTTCTACTAGTACTACCGAGTTATGCTTCCACTAAAGCTAAATTGACGTTTTCAGATACTAACAAAATGCCAAGTTGAGCTCATGAACCTCAACTCAATTCCATACATTCAATCATACGCTTTAATTGATTCACATTTCCAATTGCAAAAAATTTTAATCCCCTTTTAATCCAATGCAGCTCGGGTAGGAGCGGAGAAGAGAGTTGGAAATAACAAACCTGCATTCGCCGAAGGAAGCCTAGCCGGCGATCGAACTTTCCGGAGACCTGCGAATTGAATTGGAGGATTGGAGAAGCTGGAATCGAGCTGATCGAGCGAGCCGAGAGCTTTGGGGAGGACGACGAATTACGGGTGAATTAAATTGAGAAATTGCCAATTTTTAGTGAGCTCGATTCGAGACATTTATTTATTCTTTTTATTTAATTTAACCAAACCAACAGAATTGAATTTAACCCAAACCAGTTGGAGTTCCGACCAAACACTGAAACCCAAACCAACTTCGGACCAGAATCAATTGAGGTCGGGTCGATTTTCTTAATTTCCGATTTTTTTTTTATTCACCCCACCGAGGGACATTTCGGTCAATTCGCTCCATCTGATTAAATGAAGGGCATAGGAGGTTTATAGAGCCCATAAGAGATTTTCCCTTTCACTCTTAGGGGCACTGGAGGAGATGACTCATAAAATAAACATACTTTCATATATTATGAATGATGATAGAGTTCATTAAGAAATTATACTTATTTAAAAGATGAAATATATATATTATCATTGAAAATAATGATCATACTAAAATTTAGTTTTCTATAAAAAATTCATTTTTTAACAAATTTCTAAATAAAAATTAAAAATACATGTATAAATTGAGAATCACGTGCTAGAAATCTCCCGTTCAAATACATATATACATTCAGCACATAATTCTCAATTTATATATGTATTTTTAATTTCTATTTAGAAAGCTGTTAAATGAAATTTATTATAGAAAATTAAATCTTAGTATGATCATTATTTTAAATGATATAGTTTACATATTTCATCTTTGAAATAAGTATAATTTCTGAATGAACTCTATCATTTGTTCAAGAAAAAAAAAACAATTTTAAGTTTTAGTTATTCAGTCAAATTCCCCTTTCAGCCAAATGCAGCTGTTACCATTAGACTCGTTACTCTTTTGATCAAAGACCTTAAAACCTACAATACATCGAATGGAGAAAAAAGTAAAATGATTAAATTTAATATCTGTAGTCCACAGTTTTGGAAATTTTGATAGACACATGTTGAAAAGAAATGCAAACGAAAGTTGCTAAAAACAAGTGGGTCGTTGGCTCCCGCCGTCTTCATCTACAGGATATCCATTACAAGATGCTATATAACATTGTTTGTTATGCAAAATTTTATTTTCCGTACATAAATTGGTTTAATGTAAGTACGGTTGGGCATTTTATTCGTTAAATTTGATTCGATTCGTTATTGTTTCGATTCGATCCGAAAATTCTGAATATCCGTAAACTTTCGAAGCAAAGCAAATACTAAAACTCAATATCCGTTAAAATCGAAGGAAATCACAAATACTAAAATTTTGGGAAGTGAATATCCGATCCGATCCGTCAATATATAAATATATGTATATTTTGATTATATTTAAATATATAAAATTTTATAATTATTATTCTAACATATGATTTGACAAATTCTTTTCACATTATTACTTACATAAAAGTATTACATAAAAAGAAGAAAAAAAAAATTTATGATAATTATATTTTTTTTCTTAAGTTTTGTGTTATTATAATTGCTAACTAAGTTTAAATTTTTTACAAAATATGTAGATTCGCTACTTCTTTTAATTTTTTTTATCTTTTATATCATGCAAAAAAAATATTTTACAAACCCAATTTGTATCAAATTTTTAAGATTATTTGTATTAATCCAAACATATTAGATATTCGTAAGTATTCATAAATATCCGCAAATATCTATTTATTTTCCGAATATCCGTTTTTCCGAATATCCGTATTTTACCGAAGCAAAGCAAATCAAAAAATTAGATATCCGTGACATTCGAAGCAAATCACAAATGCCTTCAGAAATCCGGATATCCGATTCGTGCCCATGGCTAAATGTTAGTGCCAGAAATGAATTAAAAAGCATAATTAGAAGTGGACGGGGTAATGGAGAGTTAGTGGGCCTACGTGAGAAGAACGTTTGAGTTTGAAGCGTCATGACTCATGCGGGCCGCCTCATATATTCTTTTCTGACCGTTGCTGATAGTATATTTATATCTTTTTCTTTGGGACTTTCTTTAGGGAATCAATTTTAAAGAAGACGGTCATTAGCAGAAAAGCATCTTTCAGCAGAGACAACAAATCATCAAATCAAGTATTTGGCGTGACTGAGACACCTGCGAGTAAAACTTTCCAGCTGAAGAAACATGTACGCTTTTACCTCCAATAAGACATCACCGGTTTACTTTTAAGTAAGGTGGCTTTGTGGAAGTGACTGAGATTCTAATTATGATGTCTTTGATGATTCTATCAAATTAGAAAGCTTTAGTTTCGCAAAACCTAACATACTAGAATTGATTGACCATATTCAGTAGTTGTCTCAACGGACTTCAAGAGAGAGTTCAAGTCGAAAGAAGTTCATACACGATCCCACTTGATTCATCATTCAAGAGCTAAAAACGCATAACATGTAATGAAACCCACCCATGATGGGGCTTAAATGAAACTTGGGGCAACCGGGCCCTTTGACATGCCAAGACGAACTTCCATCCCATGGTGGAAATCTACCGGCTTGAATGTCTCTGAGTCACGAGGATCTGCAAGGGATGAAAATACTAGTTTCAGACAAACCGATACTGAATTTTGCTTCTTACGAGCATTAAAAAAGTATCAAGGTACGTATATTTCATCGAATTGTTTTCTGTTAGTGCATACTGAGACACCGTCAAACTGGTGTCAACTGATCTAGAGAAAGGAATGTAGCATTGAGAAACACGAAATGCAGTAGGAGTAAAGGACAATTACCATTCAAGTAATCCTCAAAACCAAAGTTATCGATGGCTCCTGTGCAGACTTCTAGACCTAGCATCGACGACGGAATTGGTCCAGCCGGTCTTTGAAACCTAAACATTCCGGCGAGACAAAAGATAGAATGAGTACAGTACAGCCAAAATATTGTTTTTTCCACACCAGCAGATCATGTAGCAAAACACTTTATACCCTATGCTCCCCAATGCACAAAAAGATTATTTCAAGTAAGGGGGCAAGGCAGTTAAATAGCAGTATGCCAGTAAAGAGAGAGATACCAATAATGCACACAATTATATCATATTGCTAATGAAAACATGGACCTTATACGTCTGAGAACAGTATAATCAAAACGGTGTTTCTCACGCCAAACAGATCATGGAGCAAAACACTTTAGACCTTATCTTTCCCCAATGCAAACATATACAAATTTCAACCCGTAAACACATTGATACCAGTAATGCACACAACTATCATATTGCCAATGAAAACATTGAATAAATGGAACTTTATAAATGAGTGCATCAAAAAAAACTCCATCTACAAACTCTAAGTTACTCCATCTACAAACTCTAAGTTTTCCATAAATACAGGTCATGAACAGCAATCTGAACTAGTCATACCAAGTAGAAACTTCTAGATAATGTTGAAAGTAGAGAGCAATCTTACCGAGAGAGAATTTGCCTGTCCATATCCATCTTCAATGGAAGTGCAGTACCGTAGGTATGCCCAATGATCGTCCTCTTCATCGCCTCGTGCGATCTCTTTTCCTGAAACCGCATAGTTCAGGATCCACACTGATTTTAAGATGTATGACTAGGCAAACCAAAACCCTAATTTAGGAAATCAAAACCCCAATTGCTACTCTCAAATCAATCCTAATAGCTATAGAAAGCAAATATGAAGCTCCTTTCTTGGCTGATTAGCACAGAAGCAAACAGATTCAATCGGTAATCGAGAAAAAAGCAGAGAAGAAAGACAAAGAAGAGGTCGATTACAGATTCGTAAGAGGATTCGAGTGGGTGAGATCCGACGATGTCGCTCTTAACACCGTTGAGACCAAATCGAAGAGCGTCTCTCTTGACACCACCGATCTCATGAGCTATCTTCTTCGGTGACTCCATTATTTCTCTCTTTTTTTCACCTCTTTGTTTCGCTCTGCTTCCTCTTCCTCTTCCTCTTCCTCTTCCTCTCTACTTGTAAGCTTCCTCTGCGACTTTCGGTGCAAGAAAACTATGAGAACAAGTTGGGCTTTATTTCATTGATAAGCCGGGCTGTAAGGCCCATTAATCTTGAGATCGGTCTTCTTCAGATCAGCTCTCACGAATAATCCTCGAGATTTACAGTTACAGCCCTTTTAGATTTTATTTACAATTCATATATTTTTAAACATCTAATTCACAAAAAATGAGAGAATTCTGGTTCAGTTTTTGTTCTTCTGCTATCAATGTTTCATATGTAGAAGCAAGTCTTTTTCTGACATGTATTTCTCTTTTTATCGGCTATATAAGAATCTAATATAACTCAGATAACTAAATTAAATTTCACATTTTCATGATATGTTTTTAACATTTATACTATGAATTAAAATTCAGTGTGATTTAAATCTTTTATTTAAATTTATTCAATAACTAAACTGTAAATAAGTAAGTATATTCAAGAAAGACATACCCGGAGGCCGGAGGCAGTGGAGGTCAGTCAGTCAAGGTCAGAATAATAAAAAATAATTAATAGTACCACAAAAACAGAGAGAAAAACATAGTGTGAATATTAAAAGCAGCTATTTCGGCGAGTTTATTTCACAGGGTGATCTGACAAATGGAATTTTATATAATATAAAGTTACTTACAGTATTCAACAAAATCTTTTGAGATAATCAGTTTCCAGTCCAGACATTTCTCAATTAAAATATTGTAGATTACTCATAGGTACTTAAATAATCCAACTAGCCAAGTCTACATATTAATGCCAGTACACCTTCTACTTGCTTTGAAGAAGAAAAAAAGTAACAAAAATTGAAATGATTTATTATAAAATAAAATGAAATGAAACATTGCAGAAGCAAAATTCGAGATCGCCACATTACACCGAACCTAAATTGAACGGAATCTGACTTGAAGTATTCAAAATTTCTAACAGTAATTAATCACTAGATCAAAAATTTTAGATACTTAAGAAAAATTTAAACAAAAATAATAGTAAAAGATAGGGTGGATGTCTTGAAACCAAGCAAGTAAACTAATTAATATTTTTTCCAACAATAGTTTTGTACTACACTAATTTAAAATAAAAATAATTCATAAAGTCAAATCGATAAATTATAATTAATATAAAATATAGTTGATAGAAAATTTGAAACTCTTCTCCATGCAAATTTATCCGTCATTATATTATTTATTTTATGTATAAGTTTAGTTGTAAAACTAGAGATGAATTCGATGTAAATTTATTTGTAGAATTGAAAGCCATCAATTATGTAAGTGTAAACATTATCTTCACTTATTGAGAAGAGTATTGAGAAAACCAAATTAAAAGTATTAGGTTTCAAGATATATCGTTTGATTTTGATTTAGGGTTTACATTTAGACTACATTGCTAATTAAAAACAAGAGTTCATTTACATATTAAATTTAATCTAATTGATATATTTTTCTATATCCAATACGAACAGTTTTGTTTAACTAAATAAAAAATATCATATGTTCTCATTAGTTTGGTCAAAAAGTCCAGTTACATTCAGTAACAAACCAGAAACCCGAAACCTTATCACATTTCAGTTCATGTAGTTTTGGCCTCCTAATAGACAACAAATGTTTTCCCAAAAAAAAAGAGACCTTTTTTTATAAAGAAAACTAAAGAAACTTTAACCTTTGTTAAAGTTTATAGAATACTAACGTATAAAAGCAGGCAAATAAACAATATCAATACAAAAAACAATAGTACAAGATTGAAAAATCATCTACAAGCTTGCAACCGTATCAATACAACTCTAGTTATAATTTCTTTTGACTGCTTGTAGCCTTGTATATATTTCTCAAGATGACAAGAGTGTCTTCTCTGCTTCAGAATGCTATTCTGTTTTGAAGCACCGAGAGGAACAACTTTCAAAGGTATCTCTCTATCTCTTTCAATCTCATCAGCTGCATTAGTTTTGTTTTCGTATATCCTTGTCTGAATTTTAGAGAACACAACTTTCTTTGTTTTTAGTTCATTTCAAGAATTGCTTGGTGACTGTAAACGCTAATGCGCAAAGTTGTAGGATTGATTTGTTAAATATGTACGAGCATGAGTCATCTAATATATACTCAATTTTGTCTAAGATCTAGGGTAAGAGACTTTCAATGAACTTAGTGGTGTTTTTTTTTTGCTAAATGAACTTAGCAGTGTTAATTATATTTATTTATAGCAAATAGCTTTTGAAAGGATTTATATTTTCTTTTAATCCATATTTATGAAGCAAATCGAAAGATGGGTAAAATTCCGAATTAGTTAATGTAACTATTAAACTTATGCAAATAATATTATAATTTAAGGGCCTTATGGATAACATATAATCCAAGAGACGAAGGTAAATAGTCTGTTTTTCAGCTATTGAAGCTGAGATCTGTCAATTATTTATATCAGAAATCTATTCTAAGTTTATGTCTAGATGTAATGTATAGTAACTAAAAGATTTCATTTTTGCTGAGAATAAAAATTATCTTTTCATGTGTGCTAACACCAAAAATAAAATCGTAATAAAACACAAAAGCAAGAGAAGAATGCATAATAATACTAATGAACAAAAGAAGCATATATATATATATAGGGCTGGGCATTTTATCCGTTAAATTTGATTCGATTCGTTATTCGTTTCGATTCGATCCGAAATTACGGATATCCGTAAACTTTCGAAACAAAGCAAATACTAAAAATCAATATCCGTTAAAATCGAAGCAAATCACAAATATTAAAACTTTAGGAAGCAGATATCCGATCCGATCCGGCAATATATAAATACATGTATATCTTGATTATATTTAAAGTTTTAAATGTATAAAATTAAATAATTATTATTTTAACATATGATTCGACAAATTCTATTTGCATTATTAATTATATAAAAATATTACATAAAGAAAAGAGAAAAAAATTTATGATAATTATAACTTTTTCTTAAGTTTTGTGTTACTATAATTGCTAACTAAGTTTAAAATTTTTACAAAATATATAGATTCACTACTTCTTTTAATTTTTTAATCTTATATATCATGCAAAAAATATTTTACAAAACAAATTTGTATCAAATTTTTTAAGTTTATTTGTATTAATCAAAACAGATGAGATATCCGTAAGTATTCGTAAATATCTGCAAATATCTATTTATTTTTCGAATATTCGTTTTTTTGAATATATGTATTTTTCCAAAGCAAATCAAATAAAAAAATTAGATATTCGTAACATACGAAGCAAATCACAAATACCTTCAAAAACCCGGATATTCGATCCGTGGGCCTATATATATATATATATATATATATGTCGCTAACAACTTTTTTTTTGTCAAGTATGTGAATCCGTTTCAATGAAATGGTAATGAGATACAAGTTGACTCGAATCTACTAAAAACATTTTCCCTAACATTTATGCTGTCTGTGATAAAAATGGTTAATTTTACTTATTTTTATAATCCTATCGGCTGATAGTTAATTTTGATTTAATATTATCACATAATCGACCATGCTTTACCCATAATTCCAAACCCAACGCGAGTTAAAGATAATAGTGTCCAGGTTTCCGCCATCATTACATTAGCTATAAGTTTGAGAGATTTGGAATGTACCTTTTGGGATTGGACCAGTGAAAGGATTGAAGTTGTGATATTTTTTCTCATTGTGAAAACAAAACAAACGGTTTCCTACCAAAGTTCAACGAAATCATCGCGTTGTCAGAGCATATATCGTTTGTACCTATACATACATATATATATAATTTACTTCGATGTATTGTTCTATGAAGTTTTTTTTTTCTGATAAATATATGAATCAATACTATTAAAAGGAAAGAAGTCATGGAAAATCTACCTATGCAAGTTGTTTGAATCCTTTCATTAGACTTAATTTTTTTGGTCTTACCTTTATTTTCTCTAAATATACAATAATATTATTAATCTATAAGATCTTTCTAAGATTTTGTCATTAATTTGCTTTAGTTATTACAATATATCATACACGTAATAAAATTGTAACTAACAACTAATCATAAACGGTTCATAGACCCATTAATTACGTATAAAAGTCCATGAGGCTTGGACGCACGTTGCTACTGTCCGACCTACACCTTTAAAAAAACGTTAATATGTATCTACAATTTTGGTATCTTTTGGGCATTTTAAATTTTTAATTATATGAAAAAATTGAAGTGTTATAAAAAATTACAACATATGCCACTTTTATTTATATCTAACAATGTTTATTATCTTCAACCGTATTATTATAAATTTGTCAAGCCATAAATCTTCCAATATTTATTTCATAATAATTTTCTCCAAAATCTATAATTTTTAATATGATTAACTAAATTTTGATAGACTGTTATTAACACTTTCTACAGTATATATGTCTCTAAAATGGGTTAGAGTCCTTGAAAACTTAAGAAACTAAAAAATTCAGATTCAAAAATAAAGATTAATTTTTGTTAGTAAACTTAAAACCAAAAATCTAAGCATCTAACTGAAGATGACACTTTGAATAAATAATTTCTACTTTTAAAAATATTTAAGTTACAAATTCTCATAATAGCAGATTTTAAATTTATGTATCTTTTATGTCTTTAGTATCTAAATATTAGAAACTCTCATATGAGTATAAATGATGATATCATGTGGTATGAGTTAGTTTAATTCAAATATCTTTAAAATACTTTTAATTTTGGATAAATATCAGATCTGGATATCCGAAAATATCCAAAACCGGAACAAATATCCAAAATCCAAAAAAAATCCAAAAAATAAATATGGAAAAACCCCTAAATTTTGCCTAAAATCCAACCAAATGAACCAAAAAATACCCAGAAATTTATTCAAATATTTGAAATATATTTTAAAATTTTGAAATTTCACTTGAAACCCCATAGAAAAATTCAAACCTGAAATTTAAAAGAATATCTATGATACCAAAAACATATATTAAATACCAAATATACCTAATATACATAATATATTTCAGGTATTTTGAGTATCTTAGTCGGGTCTCGGGTAGGATTCAGACCCGAACCGAGACTCACGGGTCAAAAACTATCCAATAGATACTTTGCATGGGATCGAAACCCAAACCAAATCTATATTTTCGGTTGCTTTTGGTTGATTTTCTTGGATCCGGATAGAATATTCAGACCTAAAAAAGAGTTACGAAAAAATACAAATACATATAAAAATCTCAAACAAGTTACTTCATAAATTATATAGTTTTAAACAAATTATGTGCTTCACTTTATAACGTAATAATGTATAATCTCAATATACTAAATTATATCAAAAATTTTTGAACAATTTCAAATTTTTTTTATAATCTAAGAAAACCCGCGCTTTCAAAGCGCGGATCAAAATCTATTTATCATTAAAATGAAAGCGGATTTGTACAAACTACAAAGGTTTAAATCGGTTAAGCCGAATGATTGCCAAAAAAAGATTTTTTAAAAAAAAAACAGCATTGGGCATGCAAGTTGAGTTTCAAAAACACCAACAGACAACAGGAATTTTTCAGCCAAACTTGCATTAGTTTCCGGAATCTGGTGCGTCCTCTCCTATCAAGGATTGTGTTTCGCAGCAGCCGGTCTATGTCCTTGAAAACACGCAGAGGGTGGATGATTTAGAGTTGTGGAAACGGTTGTGATCAGATTTTATTATGGAGGTCGTGGATGATTTAGAGTTAAGTGTGGTCGACCATCATGCATTTTTGTATGAGTTGTGATCAGATTTTATTATAGAGGTGAATAGCGTTTGCAGTTTCCCGACTAGCTTCTAAGCTACAATTTAAGTTAAAATGAATATTTGAGAATGGTGAATGCTTACACAAATTTTGAAGCAATATGCGACTTAATAAAGATCTATGTCAGAAAAATGACTTAACAGATCACTGCAAAACATTGAACTTTCCTTTGGTAACCACTGATATAAAACTCGTTTACATCTTTAGTCAAAGAAGTTTAACATAACAAGTCTTACAATAATTCATACTCGAAAACACAGAAGTTAACAATCCTCTTTTCCCAAAAACAAAGAAGTTTAAAGGCGATTAAAAACTAATTAGTATATACCTTCAAAAGGCAAATGCATATAAATCACTATATATTAAAGATCCTTATCTGAGCAAGAGAATAGATATACAGCTATATACAAAAAGCTAAGATCCATCCTCCACATGTATGGATGGCCAAATCATAAACAAAGACACGCTTCCACAGTTCCACACACTAGTGCTCAGTTTCATTTCAATTTGCAATGTAACCTAATCAAACTTTACATGTGTGTGTGTGTGTGTGTGTGTGTGTACAAGTGTGATCCTTCAAATTTATCATCATGCATGTGTAATTATGTGTGGGTCCTAATGAAAACTAGGGTTTGAAGAATCCAACCTAATATAGAGCTGCATGTGAAACGTTGAACTGTAAATTTGTTATAGTCTTAAAAATTGTTGTGTGTAGTACCTAATCGAATTATGAATGTTGGACTGGACTGGGTTAGTCAAATATATAAATCATTTTCTGCTTCATCTTCAAATTACTTTAAAGGTACTACTTTAGCTAATAAGATCTTAAGGTAGACAAACTTAATCTTACAAAAAGAATTCTTGAACAATGTCACAGAAGATCAGATAACATGTCTCCAAGAACACAAATAACTATAAATTTATATACAAGAGAACACACGATTATTTTGCCTTACATGTTTAAATTTGATGCTTACTGCTCCGAAAATATCAAGATTTATGGGAACCCTGCCACATAAAAACAAGAAAAAGAAACATATCATGGAATGCAAAGACATATGAATAATAATTTAGGCTAGAGAAGAGAATTGAATCAAAACTTTACCCCTGGGGAAACTCGTCTTGGTGACTGCACAAAAGGGTTGATCAATAAAAGGGTTTTGGTCATAATAAAAATCCAAGTTTTGAGGCGGAGTATTATTGTAGTTGCTGCTAGAACCCTGATCTTTCAACATAAACGTCCCATAACGCTGGTTGTAACTTTGATCCATATTGGTGGGAAGATTAACCTTCATCTTGCTTAAGATACATGACTCTTGACTATCAAACTCTTGGGTGGCTTCCTTGTAGAGAGAATGTTTCATGAGTTCTCCTTCATTGAAGATTATAGACCTCTTGAGCGGGTCTATGATATCAGTTTGTGAGATCTCGGAGATGGTTTCGGGATGATCATAGGTCATCTCCTTTGCCTTTCCTCTAGCTTTGGCTCTGGATCCCTTTGAAGATATGTTGCTAAGTTCAATATTCTTCTTTCTCTTCTCTGCCTTCTTGACCTCACATACCACTTCTTCTTTGCAAGAATCAGGGCTTGAACCATACACAAAGCTCTCATCGCCATCGTCCTCCTCCTCCTCCTCCTCTTCCTCTTCAACTTCACCTCCTATGTTTCCAGAATCTTTATCAGTATTGTTGAGCTTTTTTTCTTTGACAAGCTCTTTGATGGCTCTTCTTGATTTCTTGAGTAGCCAGTCTAATGTTTTACTGGCTTTATCAAACCCCAACGTATCCTGGAGGTCGAAGAACTGGCGAGCAATTCCAATAGAAAGCCTTACCCTCCTGTCTCTAAGACCTTGTCCCGTCTGAATCTTGCTATGCCTATCTTTCTTCACTGCCTTCTTAATTTCTCTAGACGCCTCAGGAATCTCGAACCCTTGCTGATTAACAGCACGGTTTGAGCTAAACGACATGTAGTTGATCAGAGACTCAGGTACTGCTGATACCATTTGGACCGGAGATGATGTTGGCTGATGATTATAGGGATTACGGTTGATGTCTTGATGGCCAGCGAGGGGAGAAAGGTAAAGAGAGAGAGGGTACACTCCATTGTTACCATTATTGTAATCATTGTTGAAAGAAGACATCTCCGTGCTTAAGGACCTTCACAAATTTAAAATCAAGAATCAAGAACCAAGAATCAATAATTTTAATTTTCTTTTAGAAACAAGACCACAACTTTCACATCATCAAAAGAGAGAATCAGCTAAAAAGAGGAAAGAGAAAAGAAGAAACCCAGAAGAAAGAGAGAGGGAGAGAGAGAGAGTAAGCGTACAATTCTCACACCAAGACAAGAAAAATTGTGGATGCATGAGAGAGATGTGTAACACGAAACTGGTTAACTGTAGAGTGACCAAGACATGAGTTTTTGTCCATTAACTGAAGATCTGTTTGCAAAAGATCTGTTTGCAAAAGATGATTTTGGATCTGATTTAGATATATACAGTTTGATTTATTTAGCCTAGGGTTTAAATTTTATCTAGGGTTTCCAATTCCCGATCTTATACTGGTTAATGCGATTATATACTGGGAATTAACCTCAAACTCGGCCACTTTTAGTATCATCTTAGAATATATTTTTACTCTGTATATACATACAAGTAGGTATTTTCGTATGTAGTCTCAGCAATGGCAATATCTGACATGGCCAATAAATTTGACAAGTGGTCCTGAAATATAAAATTCGACAACAGAAAACGACCTGTGAAGGGTTTTGTTTCCATTCGATGATAAGACCAGTCTTTAAGACTCAGGATACAACGATGTTCTTGAATGTAAAGTATTTTGTATTGTTGTTCTCTTTTTTTTTTTCTTTCGATTTAGTTTTGATATATAGATCTGCTATTCTTTTGTCCAGCGGTGCTCTATCTAATGGTTACTAATTCTTCCTACTTGCTATAAAAGTGAAAATTCAACTCTGTTGTTTTGGGTGAGTTTTTATTCCGTATTTGTGTGAAGGAAGATAGCTTTTGTTTTTCTTTTCAGCGGAAGATAGCTTTTGTTTTGTGAAAGTATTTGATCAGGAATATATTGCACAGCTTATGTATAGGAAAACCCAATTATCCTTTTTTCTAGGGTTTTGTCAAAAAGAAGCTTTAATGACCTGAGTTGGTTCTCCCGTACGATTCCATAAAGATTGTGAAAAGATTTGTCGTTTCAAAATTTTCATTTTGACGTCCCCAGCTATTAGTCAAGGGTTGTTCGTAAATCAGTGGGGGCACACAACACAATTACATATTTATCTGTAAACCCACCTAAAATATCATGTTTAAGGACATGTATCTTTATAACGGTTAAGAATTTTTTTTTTTTGCTAACTTATAATGGTTAAGAATTTAAGTTACAAGGAGGAGTTTTGGTTTTTAGTTTTTAAATGTAGGATTTAGACTTTAGTGTTTTGGATTTAAGTTTTAAATTTTTAGTATTTTGGCCTAGGGTTTTGTTTATTATTATTTTTAGTTGCTAGAAATGTAGACTGTTTTCTACCCTAGTTTTGACTGTTTTTTTACAACAATTTTGACTGATTATAATTTGTGTTTGGCTACTTTAACTATTTGAGTTTTTTGTTAAAAAACAAAATATTTGAGTTTATGAAAGGAAGACTTGCTAGGATAGGAGAGATGATTTCATGAAAACTTTGGACAAATTTTATGATATTCCAAGTTAACATAGTCACACCAGATTTTCATCCGTGTAGGAACGTAATTATTGGTTATTTAAATTCAAATATTTACAAGTTAATGAGAAATATAAGTGTCAATTTCAAATTTAGTATATAGTTGGAGAGGTTTAGATTTTTCATTGTAAATTTGTGTTAAGAGACCTCCTAAGATACAGGGATAATGGTGCTCTAAATAGAACTCAGATGTTATTTTGGGATTTCAGACATATTCAACACTTGAGTCACTTAAAAAGCTATTTTCAATACAAGCTCCAGAGTTTGCTAGATTCTATATAATTTGCAATATAATAATTCTAAACTAATTTATAATATTTAATCAAAACAGTTGTAAGAATTATGCGATGTACGTTCAAGTTTTCTACTGCTTGGTTTAAATTACTTTATATTTTATAAAATACATATATATATATATATGTTTTAGCTTTCTGATATTTTGTAACTAAAATGGTTCATATTTTTTACAAAATTCATTTCCGACATTTATATGATCAGAACCCGGCTTCTTTAACTCCTCCGTAAGACCAATAAGGTTTGATTGGCAGAGCATTAGCATAAGCATTATGATCGTGATTATTCAATCAACATTTATCACAAAAGCATTTACAAGAGTATTTTCAAGATGTTAATGTTCTCCAAATGCTCTTTATTCAATACTTTCATATAGAGCTTTTGCTAGATCATTTGGTAGAGCATTTGCAGTTATAATATATAAAAATTTAAAAATAATTATATATAATTAATATATTTTATTTAATAATATAAAAATTTTGTTCATAATAAAAATTTTAAAAAATAAAAGTTGTGATTAATTATTTTAACTTTTTAAAAAGAACAATATTTCACATTTGAAATATAATATAACTTATATAATTACACATATCATTCATTATTTTAAAAAAATAATAATATTTATTTATATATTATATATTAGAAATTAAACATATCTAGATTATTTATAAATAGTAAATTATATGTCATATATTAATTTTTCTGATCATATTATATGAATCATTTACTGCTCTACCAATAGATAAATAATGATAATTTATATATAAATTATATATAATTAGTTTATTTTATTTAATAATTTCAAAATTATTTTTGTATCCAAAAAAAATTATATTTTAAAATAATATTTACACTTATTTTTTTAATAATAATATTTTACATTTAAAATTTAATTTAATTTTATAATTAAATAATATTCATTATTTTTTAATAAAAAATATATTATTAATATATATTATAATTTTATATATATTATTTTAAAATAAATATATCATATAATAATTTTATGATAATTTTAAAATTGTATACTGTTAGTGCTTTACCAATCACTTTATTAAAAAATTTAATGAAAGCATATAGTTTTAGCATCTTTGTTTCCAGATATCTTCACTTCTTTATTCTTCAATGTTATCCAATCGAGGCCTAAGTTAGATACGGCACCATGTGATTCACAACTTCAATTAAATTATACTTGGCAATGTTATTTATCTAATTTTGATGAGAAATTTAGCCCAAACACACATATACATGTATGAATATATATAAGAGTAATTTTTTAATTTGTGAATTTTTTTATGAAAACATTTTATGACTGTTTTATTAAATAGTAAGTTTTTTTTACTAAGTTAAATAGTAAGTTACTAATAAAAACAACATGCAGTCAGCTGTGAGGCAGATCTTTCTATACAAATATATGAGGCAATATCGTTTGCCAAATAGTAGAACGATTGAAACTGTTATTATAGTTTTGTTTGTTTACTTTTTTAGAAAAAAAATATTCATCATCGAAACTATTTAAAATTTTGAACGTTAACCTTACGTACAGGTTTTTTGTTCCATGTAATTTAAAATAATACATAATCAGGTAGTACAATCAGTTTACAACTAAAAACTTCCTTAGGAGTTAGCCAGTTAGGAGGATATGGGAAAATAGAAATCAAACAATGGAAGATGGGCTTTTGGGTATTAGTGATGGGCTGATGAAATGCTTTTAATAAAAAATGAATAACCCATAGAGGTTAATAATGCTTAAATATATGGGACCAATTATTGACGAATCTTTCCGCAATCTAATTCAAAGTGACCAAATTATTCGGAAAATCCACGCACACCGATTTTAGATCTGTTAGAGTTGGTTAAGTCCGGCTTGGTATATGACCAAGATAAGATCGTATATGTTTGAGATAGAATATACTTAGATATCGATAACTTAAGATCTATTGTTGAGATCTTCTTGTGATGTATATAAGTTCATCTAACGTAATGAATACAACAACACTTTCTCAATACTTTCTTCACAAGTTTACATCCAGTCGAAGATCTTGTTGAGAAAAGAAAATCATGTCAAAAGAACTTGTGGTCGCGAGTGGTGGGAGCAATTTGACCTCACCGTACTTTCTATCTCATTCAGATAATCCTGGTGTTACCATCTCCCCAGTCTTGTTGACAGGAGAGAACTATGAAGAGTGGTCTTCAGAGTTAGAGAATGCCTTCCGTGCTAAGCGCAAAACCGGATTTATCGATGGGAGTCTAACGATGCCGAGTGAGACGGAGAAGCCAGCGGAAGCAGAGCAGTGGAAGACTGTGAACTCGATGATCGTCGGTTGGATAAGAGCATCCATCTCGCCGTCGATCCGATCGACTGTTACCTTTACGCCAGATGCGTGTAAGATGTGGCGTGATCTCAAGAAACGGTTCTCTGTTGGGAATGCGGTTCGAGTTCACCAGCTGAGGGCAGAGTTGGCGGCTTGTAAGCAAGATGGTTCCAGCGTCATGGACTATTTTGGTCGCTTGGTTCTCAAGTGGGAAGAACTCTTACGATACAAACCAATACCGACGTAAACCTGTGGCGCATCGGAGAAGTTTGTTGCAGAATATGAGGAAGAAAAGGTGCATACGTTCTTGATGGGGCTAGATGATGCACGTTTTGGTAATGTGTGTACAAACATTATCGGGATGGAGCCTTTGCCTGATATTAACTCAGTATACCAGCGAGTGGTGAGAGAAGAGAGGCGTCTTCTGACATCTCGATCTGAACCAAAATAGGACGCAGTCGGGTTCTTGTCAAAGACAGATGGAGGCGCCACTGAGAATACGTCATTGAGTGGTCCGATTGCAGCGGTTGCTCGCAGTCGTGGTGGTGCGTTGGTGTGTTCACACTGCAGCAGGTCCGGACATGAGAAGAAGGACTGCTGGCAGATCGTTGGTTTCCCAGAGTGGTGGATAGAGCGCAACCAGAACAGTGAACGTGGTGGTCGCAACAGAGGGAGAGGACGAGGTGGTCGTGGTCAACCTCGGTCCAATGTCGCTCAAGCATCAACTGGAGCTAGTATTCCAGGACTTACTCCCGAACAATGGGCATCACTGTCTGCGTTTCTTGAGCAACAGAAGTCGCATCCGATCCCTGACAAATTGAATGGTAAGCGACAAACTGGTGAGGTGATACTCGACACTGGAGCATCTCACCATATGACTGTTGATTTGAGATTACTTTCTGAGACGGTAGACATTGTAAACTGTCCTGTAAGTTTTGCAGATGGCAGTCAAGTACTTGCGTCGAGGAGTGGTTCTCTCAAACTCTCCGACAAAATTACTTTGTTAAATGTGCTATTTGTGCCAAATTTGAACTGCACTCTGTTGTCGGTTGCTAAGTTACTTAAGCAAACCGGGTGTCTAGCTCTATTTACTAACACTCTCATTTTTCTTATTGATAAAAGTTAATAACAATCATAAAAGATTTATTTAATAATAAAAAATGAAATAAAAAGTTATAAATAATATTAATTAATAAAATACTAAAACTTTAAATAAAATATAGTATCATTCATTACAATTATGCCATACTAAAGCTAAAAGTTGTTGAATTTTTTGTTTTCGTTAATTGATGTAATATTTATGTTTTCATGAAATTTTATGTATTGTATTTTTTATTAAATGTTTACTGCAGTATTGTTTTCTACAATATTTTGCTTAATTATTATTAATAGATTTTGTTTTTTGTATAAGACTAAAAATATAAGGACTAAAGTGATAAATATAAAAATCAACAAAATTATTTGAAAGACAGATAATTGAAAAATATAAAGTTGAAATATGAATTTTTGAACAGTATAACTTCACATATGAGTTTAATTGTTCAAAAAGTTTTAAAATTGTTTCTGGAGCATGTAAAATTCCATATTTAAAGTTTTGAAATTATTTTTGGAGATGCTCACTACTGTTCGATCATTTCAAAATAACCAAACAATATCAAAAGTTGAAAGACTATAAGCAAACCCACTGACCAACTATCAAAGCTATTGTGTGTTTATCAGTATACCCTAGATTGCTTTCCTTTATGTGTTAAACATGAATCGAAGTAGACATAGATCAACGACACCTAAATATCTATGTATCTTCTACACTCTTTTATCACAACATATACCCATTAAGTTTAATTTCGAAAGATCCGCCTACATAAAATTACGATCACAGACAACTCAACCCACATTTTTCTGTTATAGTTTTTAAATATTTAAAACCTACATTGATAAATGTCGGTTCAATAGATCGGAACGCTTAAGGAGTGTTTTTTTTTGTTAACTGAAGGTGTTGAGACCAAAGTCCAACTAATTTTTCAGAAGGAAAAGATTGACAATCAATCTAGCTACATGTTTTCTAATAAGATCTAAAACATATCTCTTGGTCAAAACAATATATTTAGGGAAAAACTGAATACAAAACTAACAAATTACAATCTTACTTTAAACCAAGTCTTATCACCAGATTATAACCAATTGATTATAATTACGGAATGTTTCAAAAGAAAAATGCCGACTTTGTCAAATTGATCGCTATCGTTCAATTGCTCAGACAAATGATTAAAAGAATTAAAATATGAAAAGAAAAAAATGATTGAAAATATGATTTACTAATATCATATTAGTTATATATGGTATTATATGTTATAACCGTCTTATCTCTAATCACCAAAAACTCACAATCGTCAAAAGGTGACTAACCGGAATTCTTCATTTTCAATCACGAGACCACAAATCGATCCTAATGGCTCTTTGGGGTCAGCATGATTAATGGGGAGGTTAGGGTGGGGTTAGCGGAATATAAAAGGCTGTCTCTTAACTAAAAAGTTAAGAACAGGTTCTTAACCCCACTCTAAGAACCCTCCATTAATCATGCTCCAAGACTACGTATAATATTGAAACATGTATTAATTGTTGAATATGGTGTAGTGGGCTTATTGAATTTTGAGAAAAACCAATGTGGATTCAACCCAGTTGAATACTTTCAACTGTTAAAACTTTTGTGGGCCTGATATACCGTGGCGTGTTATAAATGGTGGGAAATCTTGACATCGTAGTATTTAACAAAACAAATAATAATTATGGACAACATACAAGTGTCAAATTTCAAGTGGCTATCTAGATATTCTGATTTTCTAATATTCACCAAATAATTCAAACTCATTTATTCAATAATAAAACATTTTTTATAAAAATAAAAATTATATCATAATTTATGTTTTTTATGATCTATAAATAGACTAGTTTTATTAAATTTCGATAAAGAAAAATGTAATTTTTACCAATAATCACTAATTTGGTGTTTTAAACTTTTTTGTTATATAGATCCTAGTAATAATCTTTTGAACTCTTAAAATTCTTCTTCTTAAAATTCTTCTAGTTTTTATTTTAACGGCCAAAAAGCTCAATAATTATCAATTGCAATCAAAATATATGAATAAATAGTTATTATATTGTAAAAGATAAAAAAATATGAATTAAAAATGGTGAAGTAAGCCGTTGAATTTTATTAAACAACACTATTGTTGAGATTAAAAATGAGTTCGATGTTGAATAATTTGGTGGAAGAAAGAGAAGATAAGGTGGAATGTAAAAGGAAAAATTAGGGTGTTGAATATATAAAGCCATTGTACATATAAGACTAAAATGCCACGAGGTATGGGTCCTATTTATTGGAGATGATGTGGCGATCGGATCTGATGGTGTATGGGTCCTAGAACATTGGCCTTTGCCCGTGGGCAGACATAAAAGCTGTCATCACTATGAGTATGTATACTTTTACTCAGTCGCGGCACGTTCTCATTGGTCAGCTTTGAATATCTTGTCAGTTCTTCTGAATATCCAATCACCGAAATAGTTTTGCATATCACTTTGAGTTTGATATCTGCGTGCGCATGTCTTTTGGTACGTGCTAAATGCTATATTCTGTTAAAAGTGTTAAACTCATTTTCGGATGGAACTAAACCAGTTTAAAGAGTAACTGACAAGTACAATAAGCACAACAATACAAATAGTAATTGGCATCTTTGATTATTATTATTGTTAAATATCAAAACAATAACGAAGAAGACTTGGAAGAGAGTCAGCGAGAGAAAATATATTCCCTTACAAAATATCCTATATGCATCGACAAACTGCGCTCATATTTTCTCTCCTTACTCTTTTTCTCTCCTCACTTTATATCATACACTAATGTAAAAGATAATCTAATCAATTATTCATTTTTGACAATCAATTATTCATTTTTGACAATCAATTATTCATTTTCATGCTAGCTAATTCAAGAAAAAAAACTATTAACTAAACTTATATTCGAGTAACCTCGGACATAACAGGATATATGTCCTTCGTGAATGCTCGAACTCCAGCTCGTGAACTCATATCACATCGCTAATAGCCACAAAGATCCAACCCCTCTCTTCAATCATATATCAGTAGCACAATACAAATAGTAATTGGCATCTTTGATTATTATTATTGTTAAATATCAAAACAATAACGAAGAAGACTTGGAAGAGAGTCAGCGAGAGAAAATATATTCCCTTACAAAATATCCTATATGCATCGACAAACTGCGCTCATATTTTCTCTCCTTACTCTTTTTCTCTCCTCACTTTATATCATACACTAATGTAAAAGATAATCTAATCAATTATTCATTTTTGACAATCAATTATTCATTTTTGACAATCAATTATTCATTTTTGACAATCAATTATTCATTTTTGACAATCAATTATTCATTTTTGACAATCAATTATTCATTTTTGACAATCAATTATTCATTTTTGACAATCAATTATTCATTTTTGACAATCAATTATTCATTTTTGACAATCAATTATTCATTTTTGACAATCAATTATTCATTTTCATGCTAGCTAATTCAAGAAAAAAAACTATTAACTAAACTTATATTCGAGTAACCTCGGACATAACAGGATAGTTGCGAGGCTCAGTGTCTTCTCCTTTGAATGAAATGTTGCCACACTGCCCTGTGAGCTTGCCTTTTCTTTGGCATCGGAGGAAGGTCAGTACTTGATCTCTCTGGGCGATCTTTTCTTTCCAGCTGGTGATGATGTGTGATTCCAAGCCATCTCCATTTTCATCATTCTCTTCAAAACCTGACATCTGAGAAAAAGCTCTTTTAATTTGAGTATCAAACTCTAATAAAAGAACTCATCATAAGACAGTAAAAGTTTTAAAACTTTATAGCATTGGGATGGCCTATTCAACATGAATCGCTGAGATGAGAACTAAATCGTGCGATTTAACTTGGTTCTCATCATAAAGTTTATACTTTAAACCCATCCATTTCCAGAGAAACTCTAAATCAAATTTCACCTCCAATCTTAAACTAAAATCGACATAGAACTTGATAAACAAGAGGAAGAACATACCTTATGGTCAAAATCAAACGAAGAAGATGATATTCCTAGGGTTTCAGAATCAATTTAAGAAGATGGAGGCTCGGTTTGAGAGAAAGAAAAAGAGATTAGGTTAAGATAGTATGTTTAGCCGACAATTAGGTTAAAGGTATATTATATATGTTAGGTTAATTTTCGGATAACCGATCGGAATTAGTGATCCGAACCGAACCGACGCAATAACCGAAGTTAATTTGAACATCTGCCGATCGGTTTCTCCGTCCTAACCAAACGGTAACCGAATTACACAATCCTCGGTTCGGTTCGGTCGGACCATTCGGATCGGTTCGAATCGCATGACTAAGTGGAACGATTGAAACTGTTATTATACTTTTGTTTGTTTAATTTTTTTATACAAAAATATTTATCATCGAAACTATTTAGAGTTTTGAGCGTTTACCTTATGTACAGATTTTTTTGTCCATGTAATTTAAAATAATAATCAGGCTAGTACAATTAACTTACAACTAAAACTTCCTTAGGAGAATATGGAAAAAGAAAATAAAACAATGGAAGATGGGCTTTGTGGGTATAATGATGGGCTACTGAAATGCTTTTAATAAACAAAAAAATAACCCATAGAGGTTAATGCTTTAAATATATGGGACAAATTATTAAACGAATCTTTTGCAATCTAATTCAAAGTGAACAAATTATTTGGAAGATCCACTCGCACCGATTTTAGATCTCTTGATTACTTTTAGAAAATATCCATGATCGTATATATGAGTGATCAACTGTTAGGATGAGTAATATAGTTAGGTTTGAGTAAACCTTCGTAGTCATCTCTTTGATTGGTTATTTCACGTTCTATCTACTAAATAAATAGGAAGAACGTAACAAGAGGCTACACTAGCATGTTCATCATTCTGTAAACCAGTGGCTACGAGTGATTGATATAACAGTCCGAGGTCTGGTAATAACGATAAGATATTTTGTAAGGCTGAAGCTGTAAGAACTTTTGAAGATGTGAGTTTCAAGATAGATGTGATGAGTTCACATTGATAGTTAAAAGGAGAGATTGAAGATCGTATCGTTCACGAAATATTGCAGGACATATTATAAGCGTGTTTCATGAAGGTGGAGATGTGAGTTTATGTATTGTGATGTCTATGGGTTATTTGATCTTGTAAAAGGATATTATGTGACTGAAAACAAATAAACGTTTTACATTAAACATATATATATATATATATATATATATATATCTATGTATCTTCTACACTCTTTTATCACAACATATACCCATTAAGTTTAATTTCGAAAGATCCGCCTACATAAAATTACGATCACAGACAACTCAACCCACATTTTTCTGTTATAGTTTTAAATATTTAAAACCTACATTGATAAATGTCGGTTCAATAGATCGGAACGCTTAAGGAGTGTTTTTTTTTGTTAACTGAAGGTGTTGAGACCAAAGTCCAACTAATTTTTCAGAAGGAAAAGATTGACAATCAATCTAGCTACATGTTTTCTAATAAGATCTAAAACATATCTCTTGGTCAAAACAATATATTTAGGGAAAAACTGAATACAAAACTAACAAATTACAATCTTACTTTAAACCAAGTCTTATCACCAGATTATAACCAATTGATTATAATTACGGAATGTTTCAAAAGAAAAATGCCGACTTTGTCAAATTGATCGCTATCGTTCAATTGCTCAGACAAATGATTAAAAGAATTAAAATATGAAAAGAAAAAAATGATTGAAAATATGATTTACTAATATCATATTAGTTATATATGGTATTATATGTTATAACCGTCTTATCTCTAATCACCAAAAACTCACAATCGTCAAAAGGTGACTAACCGGAATTCTTCATTTTTCAATCACGAGACCACAAATCGATCCTAATGGCTCTTTGGGGTCAGCATGATTAATGGGGGAGGTTCTTAGGGTGGGGTTCTTAGCGGAATATAAAAAGCTGTCTCTTAGCTTTTAACTAAAAAAGTTAAGAACCGGTTCTTAGAACCCCACTCTAAGAACCCTCCATTAATCATGCTCCAAGACTACGTATAATATTGAAACATGTATTAATTGTTGAATATGGTGTAGTGGGCTTATTGAATTTTGAGAAAAACCAATGTGGATTCAACCCAGTTGAATACTTTCAACTGTTAAAACTTTTTTGTGGGCCTGATATACCACGTGGCGTGTTATAAATGGTGGGAAATGCTGACATGCGTAGTATTTAACAAAAACAAATAATAATTATGGACAACATACAAGTGTCAAATTTCAAGTGGCTATCTAGATATTCTGATTTTCTAATATTCACCAAATAATTCAAACTCATTTATTCAATAATAAAACATTTTTTATAAAAATAAAAATTATATCATAATTTATGTTTTTTATGATCTATAAATAGAGACTAGTTTTATTAAATTTCGATAAAGAAAAAATGTAATTTTTACCAATAATCACTAATTTGGTGTTTTAAACTTTTTTGTTATATAGATCCTAGTAATAATCTTTTGAACTCTTAAAATTCTTCTTCTTAAAATTCTTCTAGTTTTTATTTTAACGGCCAAAAAGCTCAATAATTATCAATTGCAATCAAAATATATGAATAAATAGTTATTATATTGTAAAAGATAAAAAAATATGAATTAAAAATGGTGAAGTAAGCCGTTGAATTTTATTAAACAACACTATTGTTGAGATTAAAAATGAGTTCGATGTTGAATAATTTGGTGGAAGAAAGAGAAGATAAGGTGGAATGTAAAAAGGAAAAAATTAGGGTGTTGAATATATAAAGCCATTGTACATATAAGACTAAAATGCCACGAGGTATGGGTCCTATTTATTGGAGATGATGTGGCGATCGGATCTGATGGTGTATGGGTCCTAGAACATTGGCCTTTGCCCGTGGGCAGACATAAAAGCTGTCATCACTATGAGTATGTATACTTTTACTCAGTCGCGGCACGTTCTCATTGGTCAGCTTTGAATATCTTGTCAGTTCTTCTGAATATCAATCAAGTAATGCATTGCATATTGCATTACATATTAATCAGTATATCTCCCTAACTCGGTAATAAGACACAATGCAAAACAGTAGAGACTAGTGACTCTTTTTCTTTCTTTTTTCCTTTACAAAATCATGTCTTGTTATTTTGATGAAATGTGCTTTTTCTCTCTAGCCACTGATAGATCTTGTTTTTTTTCTAAAAACAATAAATGAAATTTGTAAAAGTTGTTCATGTAATTGTAAACAGTCGCATTTAATAATGTTGTTGAATTGAAGTCGGTAGGTTCAAACAAACACATGTGCTTGAATGTTCAAAATAGAGGCAAGATATGAAAAGTTTGATATGATTGATACTGAATTTCATTTAATATTCATAAACGCCAAATTATTTCTATTCACAATTTATTATGTTACCAGTTTTTTTTTCTTCTGAATATCCAATCACCGAAATAGTTTTTGCATATCACTTTGAGTTTGATATCTGCGTGCGCATGTCTTTTGGTACGTGCTAAATGCTATATTCTGTTAAAAGTGTTAAACTCATTTTCGGATGGAACTAAACCAGTTTAAAGAGTAACTGACAAGTACAATAAGCACAACAATACAAATAGTAATTGGCATCTTTGATTATTATTATTGTTAAATATCAAAACAATAACGAAGAAGACTTGGAAGAGAGTCAGCGAGAGAAAATATATTCCCTTACAAAATATCCTATATGCATCGACAAACTGCGCTCATATTTTCTCTCCTTACTCTTTTTTCTCTCCTCACTTTATATCATACACTAATGTAAAAAGATAATCTAATCAATTATTCATTTTTTGACAATCAATTATTCATTTTCATGCTAGCTAATTCAAGAAAAAAAAACTATTAACTAAACTTATATTCGAGTAACCTCGGACATAACAGGATATATGTCCTTCGTGAATGCTCGAACTCCAGCTCGTGAACTCATATCACATCGCTAATAGCCACAAAGATCCAACCCCTCTCTTCAATCATATATCAGTAGCACAATACAAATAGATATTGTGTGCACAATATGCTGTCTAGTACTGATGTGTATATGTAGAGGAGCCGCAAGTGTTTAATCACGCCAACAAATGAGCATGACCACACATCTTCTGATGATGTACAGCCGTCCCTTTTGCTCTCTCAAATATCCTCCAAGCTTCTTGCTGCATGGAGTCTTCTTCTTGGTGTCCTTCATGATAACAAACTTAACGAGAGAGAAACCTTCAAGTAAAAAAAAACTCTAACGAGAGAAAGTGAGAAAGTACTAGAAAGTATGTGTGAGCTAGTGAGGGAGAGAAAGTGAGACCATAAAGATGTTGTGCAAAGAGAGCAAGACTTAACCTATATATACTCACATACACGTATACATCACACCCATTATAGATAATAAAAAGAAAAAGAAACGACTAACAAGGGAACTGTATCCCATACTTTATCTCATCATGCATGATACATAATATATTCTTTTGTATATCAAGAAAAAAAAAAGAGTTTTGATATTTTATTTCGAAACTAAAAGAGTGTCTTTCTCTCTTAGTTAAGGATAGTGCCATGTCAACATTTCTAAGAAGTAGCAAGATTACAAAGGAATCTTGAGCAACCCCACGCGCATTGTGTTCTTTTCTCTTGTATGATACTGTGGAGTTCGGAAGCTGTCCTTGTCATCGTGTGTCGGATCAAGTATCCTTTCGGCAAACCAATTAACTCAAGATCTGAATACTTACGTTATTAAAATAACAACCGCTAATTCATTAGTAAGATTTACACCAAAATTCAGTAACTTTAAACCAATTAATAGGGCTAACATCAATAGACCTAAACTATAATTCCACATATTCAATTAAAACTGTGAAATATCAATCATCAGTTCTTTTCCACGTATTTTTCGTATCTTATACTCCTTTTTTTTGTAACTTATATCTTATACTCCTTTTACAAATATGTTTTGCATCTAGAATAATTATCTCATCAAACATTGCGTAACCATCCAACATATAGAAAATAAAGCTCCAGTGTAATCTTTTATCTAAAATTCTTTTTACTAGCTAGTAAACACGCACCTCTTGAGCAATCAAATAGCGGTAGAATCTTCGATTTTCCAACTGTATATGAAGTAAAAGTTACAATCCGCTCTCCACATCAACATGTTGTTGGTACACGTAAGTTGCAGCTCTCGAAGAATTTAATCCTTTGGAAACCCATACTTTATCAACTAAAAAAATTGCAGTCATTAATTTTTGTTATACAAAGCGTTAGTTGGAGGGAAAAGATTGTTAAGGACAACAAACTATTACATGTAAGAAACAGTACTAAATATTGAATACTAATACTCATAATTTTTCTCGCTTTTGTGAATGCTAACCATTAAAATGGTACAACGTAGCCTTCAGCATGAAAATGGTACAAAGCTAACAATTAAAGATACTCCGTCTCGTGTATGAAAAGGTATTAATAAGTTAGAAATATATTAGATACGGTGAACGTGATTAGTTAGTTGCACGCGAAGCCTGACGGACCATGAAGGTTGCCAAATGTAAGTTTTTTTTTCGGGGAGGCTGGCTCGATATGCAAGTGGCATATCCAAGCGCACTGTCTCCCAAGAAAAGCCCATGACACAAAGCTTACTAGTTACTAGACCTGCGCACATTGCTGATTACTGAACAGTTCTTAACTTAAAAGTTACATATTGTACTTTCTGTTGTCATTTTCAACTCATTGACCAGTTTGCCGTAGCAAATTTGAGAATGCTATAAGTTAATAATATGAGAATGTTAGAGCTTAAGTCAACTCATTACTATATTTAATTTCTAACCCATCATTTTTAAAACGCGTGGGCTTTGGTTTATTCCTTTGTAATCTTTGTTCAAGAACTAAAAACAAATTAAATAGCACAGTTGTATGGTTTATAGCTACTATAGACTATTAACTTCAACATTATAATATTTCTTATTCGTTCTGATGTGAACGACAAGATTAATCAGCTAAATTAGTAAACCCTTTGTCAGAATATTAGGAAATTAGAGTTCTCAAAAAAGGAAATTAGGAAGAGGAAAATAACTGTTTAAAAATTGGTGTTACGGTAATGTTGCACGGAAAAATATTGTTTCTAATTTATTACTTGGCAAAAAAGTCTTTCTAATTTATTACTTGGCAAAAAAGGAAAATAACTATCTAGAATTTTACAATCGAAATAACCAAAACAATTCAAGAAAACATTCTTGAAATTATTTCTTTACAATATTTGAAAATATTGATTAGAGATGAATTTTCTTACTAAGTTTTTATTGGGGTCGAAAGTCGTAAACATGTTATGTGGGACATAAATGGCCCAATGATATATGACAAATACGAGACAATACCATTAAACTTATCGCATTCTACGTCGAACCCTCGGATCCAGAAATGAATCCGAAACTTTCTTGTCTTTTTACTTGTTCATCTTATTGTAGGGTCTATTGATTATTTAAGGGATTATCAAACTGGATAAAATATTTGTTTAATTAATAAGAAATAAAACAGGTGTTTTTCTTAGAGGAGAGAAAACAAGTGTTGCCACAGCGTCTAGTATAATAAAACATGTGATGTACGGATGAACACCGGTCGACATGTGATAATCCTGTGAAGAGCATGCTCTTTGCCTCTTCAAAGGTCGACAATGATGGACTTTACATGTATTGTTAAATAAATTTTTATAATAATTATAAAACTATAAATAATGGAGTCGTAACTAGTTGTTGGAAAGTATAATTTATGTAATACATGTTCTTACTTCAATCAGTATACTATTGGTTAATAGACGTATAGAAAATTCTATTTCTGAAGCATTATATTACTTAAACCCAGTGTTCTAAAATACGGTCAGAAGCGCAGTTCTAGGCTTATTTATCGGTAGCCGACCGATGCGGTGTTCGTTATCTGGCATTTTATCGCGGTTTATATAATTGGTATAATAGCGTTTAAGCGGACATTATCGCGGTCTCTGCGGGCGCTGGCGGATTTTGAACATTAATATTCAAAAAATATTATTATTATATTTCATTAATGTTATTATTTATATTAAATTTACTTATTTTATGTGTTTATATGATTGTAGATATTAGCTTAATTATTGCAAAATCATTTTAAATTTGTCATCTTTATATATTTAAAATGATTTTAATTTTTATAATTTAAGACTATTTATATATGTCAAACTATATACTTATACAAAAAATTATTTTAAATATATTTATAATGTATGTATATTAATTTTATATTTATATTTTGTATAAAATTATATATCCGTATATACCCCGTTTAGGCGTCCGTTTATATGGCTAGGCGCTATACAGTCATCTACCGCGTAATGAGCGCCTAGCGCATTTTAGAACACTGCTTAAACCCAAGGGTTTTGCATGAAAATAAAACAAACCAGGTCGAATTTGGATCACGTTTGGATATTTTGAAAACTCCGTATGAATCTGTAAAAATTTTGGGGAAGGCTGACATGTTATCAACGTAGGATAGCTTCTTTCTAGGAGAAGCGAGATAAGTCGAAGATTTCAAAGGAAGTAGACTATAAATATAATCTAAAATATGTTGCATCTATGAAAAGTTGGATCGATTTGAAGCTTCAGGGGAAGCTGAATGATTCAGTTGAGTAAAAACGCAAGTTATTCAATTGGACAAACTGAGTAAACAGTTGGACATTTGCACAAATTAATTGATATATATATATATATATATATATATATATATATATATATATATATATATATTTATTTATGCAAATGCTCCAGTTTGTTCTATTTCAAATCTGCATTCGCACAATCTTAGTTTTATAAATGTTTCACAGTGTAACAATTTGTATGGCGCATAACTTGTAGAACCTATTTCGTGTTTGTTCTAAAAAATTATGAAATTATTTATTAACATAATAATATACAAACTCTAAACAGGTGTTTGTCTCAGTCTTTTTTGCTTTCTTTGCTTTTTTGAATTTTGATTCGCACTTGTAACAAAGCTGATTTTTGACAAACTAATCTTGTACGAATAAATTAAGATTAGAAGGAATAGCAAAACTAATATGTGCGCATTCTGAATAGGAGTGTCAAAACGAGCTATAGCTCATGAGCTGGTTCAGCTTAGCTCAATTTTTCATGAGCATGATCACTATTTTTTAGGTTCATTTAATAAATGAGTTTAATGATCGAGTGTAAATTAGATCACGAGTTATATAAACGATCTTAAATGAACATGAGCTAACTCATGAGTTTGGTTATTTTTATACTTAATATATAAATATTATATGTATATATATATGTGTGTGTGTGAATGACTTATATATTTCTTTTTTAAGAAAAAATAGTTTCTATATTAATCATATTTATCTTCTAATATTAGAATGTAAAACCAAAAAATTTATATACATATAAAAATGTAAAAGAATATTGATATCAATCCTCATATCATATAACTTTAGAATTAACATATAAAATATTCCAAGACACTCTTGTAAAATATATATCTTTATGATTTGAATAGATGAAGAGTTTGAAGATGAATCGTCTCAAAACTCTAATGTGAAATAGATTTTTGGTTCACTGATTTAGCTTTGATATAATATATTATTAAATGTTGATTTTATTCAGTGTTTAATATTAATATTTTGGATTTTTAATATTTAAATTATATTATTAAAGTTATTCTCTATTTTATTTTTAATTATTTTATTAATTTTTATTTTCTTATATTTGATCACGAGTTAGTTCATTTAATTCATGATTTAGTTGATCTGAATTCGAGTTTACATATTGAAACTGAGCAAGCTCACGAAAGACCCGAGCTCACTATGAGCTAAGCTGAGTTGAGCGAGCTAACTCATTTTGACACCCCTAATTCTGAAAACACTTTAAATTTATCTTCTCAACATTTTCAATTTTATTTTAGCAAAAAAAAAAAAAAAAAACATTTTCAATTTTATATAACCAAACATGCTGATACAAAAATCTTAGTGAAACAGCCAAGATTAAGGTTTCCCCATTATAGTAATAGTCTGAGGCATAGACAAGCATATCATGTTCATATCATACAATACAATACAATACAATTAAGCCGAACTTACAAAAGAAGCCAAAATGACAAAAGGAGAAGATCTTGAGTATAACTTTTCAGAATACTAAAAGTTGAATGATGGCCTATTCTCATTCTTTAATTGATTCCCACATTTGCATTCTTTTGTGCTAGCATCATTTTCATCCTACAAAATAGAAGCAAGAATTGATATTGTTTCATGCCCAAGAATTTGATCAACTTTAACCTTACAAATCCAAATATTAACAATGCTAATAGCCGCTTTCTGAGAATTAGCTTACCTATTAGAAGAGATATACGTCTCTATCTCTTGTTTCTGCTCAGGCTTGAAAGCTAACCATTTTTCATGTGGAGATATATCACCAAAGGTTCCTACATCTGTGCATGAATAAAAAGATGAGATTTGAAACACTCTCTCATAAAAAACACACAAACAAAGAGTTACAGTAAATTTCACACCTTGAAGCAAAAACTTTGGTTCTTCCTCAAAGCACTTTAATTTCCAGAGAGCACGACCATCATCATTCAAAAGGATCGGGTCGGTTCTAACAGCATCACATCGTTGCCTCTCTGCAAAACGGGTTTCATCAGTTTAAGCACGAAACACAACATTTGTAAGACAATTGATGGTAAAGAGTCTTTAAGGGCATTTAGATTTACTTCTAGACGTTGCCTTCAGCATCTCGCCATGGGCTTCTTTAGCTTCAGCTTTTATTTGAGACAAAACTTTGTGGTGCTCTTCAATTGACAATGGAGCTCCGTTTTTTTCCATATGGGCTTTGATAAGATCACCTTGCATCTTCTGCCTCAGCTGTTTCTCCTATAAAGAAAAAAACAAAGTTTAGCATAATTAGTTTTGATTTAAAATCATGTTGCAGATCATAGAAACACCTTTTCCTTTGCAGCTGCAGCCTTTTCTTTTGCTTCTTTTTCCTTTGTTTCAGACTCCTTGCTTTTGTCCTCAATGAAACTCCTCATTTTCCTATAATTTTTTTCACACAAGTGATTTAAGTCATAAGGAAGCATAAATTACAAGAAAAGTGAATGTGAATACATACAATGTACTAAGTGATTCATCACATAAGAAGTTGAGAAGCTTGAGCCTTGTTGATGCATTCATCTTCTTATACTCTGAGACACCTGATTTGAAAGTTTCAGGTGGGAAAACATCACTCAGAACTCCTGATTGCAATAGGCACTCTCCAATAGAACTGAACCAAGTGCTGTCAGTTGCACTTAGAGACAAAGACCTGTAAGAATCATTCAAATGCATCAGAAATAAGAGCATCCATATAAATACTTTTGAGGGCAGAAGGAAAAGCACTCATACATATCTCTGTCGTCTGATATTAATTCCATCAACTGGATCATCATCGGTATAACAGAGCAGTATTGTTGTCTCCTTGTGCTCCGCCCACTTCCGAAAAACTCAGCAACAATAGACTTAGCATGCCCGTGCTTCAAATCAAGAGCCTATCAGAAAATTCCAAAATGAAACACAGGTTAAGAGTAAACAGCACAAAGAATGACTACAGATGATAAGTTATTAACCAATACCTTTCCAAAGGCTGAACAAAACTCAAGAAACTGCAATACATTTCCAGTTTCTTCAGTGGGTATATCAATGCCTGAGACATTAGTAAAGTTTATACCATTAGGAAGTTTAGCCTCAATCTGAATTTCCTCCTCTTTCACTAAGTTAGTGGATTTGGGTTTCTTGATCTTGCCCGCCGCTTTGTTGTTCTCCTTGGCAACATCTAATTCATAACATTAAAAGTGTTAGTCTTAGTCTCTCCGTTTTAGGACAACTTCAAAGCAAACAGACGCACATGTACCTGCAACCGAAGCATCCTCCTACAGAAACAATACAACAAATAAGTAGATATAAAAATGAAGCTTAGATCGCAAAAACCTTATATATAAGATAGAGAAATGAATACCGGTTTTGCCTTTGGAAAGCCATTTTTGGTCTTATTCACGGCTTTCTTGATCTTGCCTGCCCCTTTCTTGTTTTCCTTGGCAGCATCTGATTCGTAACATGAAAACAATTAGTCTTAGTCCCTCTGTTTTAGGACAACTTTAAAGCAAACAGACACCACTTGTACCTTCAGCGGAAGCATCCTCCTGCAGAAACAATATACTCAAATAAGCATAATACATAAAAAAATGAAGCTCAGATCACAAAAACCTTGGATACAAGATAGAGAAATGAATACCTGTTTCGCCTTTGAAAAACCAGTTTTGGTCTTATTCAAGGCTTTCTTGATCTTACCCGTCACTTTGTTGTTCTCCTTGGCAACAACATCTGATTCATAACATTTAAACTGTTAGTCTCCATATTAGGACAACTTCAAAGCAAACAGACGCCACATGTTACCTTCAACAAAAGCATCCTCCTGCAGAAACAGTATATTCAAATAAGCATAATATAAAAAAAAATATCAAGCTTCACCGCACATAAACATCGAATAAAATAGAGAACTGAATACCAGCTTTGCCTTTGGAAAGCCGTTTTTGATCTTATTCAAGGCTTTCTTGATCTTGCCCGCCGCTTTGCTGTTCTCCTTGGCAACATCTGAATCATAACATCAAAAAACGTTAGTCTTAGTCTCTCCTTCGTAAGACATTTTCAAAGCAAACAATATAAATCAGTCAGTGCTGCAAGTTCTACCTCCATTGGAAACATTCTCCTGCATAAACAAATATAATCAAATAAGCATAATAGCCAAAATGAAGCACATATCATTAAAAAAGAAAAGAAACTAGAATACCAGCTTAGGCTTTTTCTTCTGATAAGAAAATTTATCATCACCCTCAACCTCTAGAAGCTTAGAGACTGATGAATGCCCACTTGCTTTAGCCTTGTGTGTTAATATCCCTGTTGGGCTTTGGCCTCGTTTCTTCCTGCAAGATCATCATCATCAACAACACAGACACTCTCTCTTAATAAGCTCAGATCTGAAAATGGTACCTGCAGAAACTGCAGTTGCAGATGCCTCTGCACTTAGGACAACGCCAATCAACTAAGGCACCCACCTCTTCTGCTTTCTCACCGTACCTACTTATATATCGAATTAGTAAAAACACACATAATCAAAGGGAAAAAAAAAAGAAAATAAATAAAGAAGCAAACCTGTTAAGTAAGCACTTATGACAATAGTTAATGGTACATTGTTTCTCCTTCTTCATGGCTTTGCAGGAGGCAGCAATGTCCATCGTCTTCTGTCGACACTGCAAGAGCAAATTAAAAAAAAAAACAAATTCAATCCTACGACTACAGGACCCACTTAATCGATTTTGGGAATCTGGCACTCAGATCAAAATTAGTAACTGATCTAAGTTTAAATCAATCAGAGAGTAAGAGTTGTTGTTTCTCTCACCTGGTGACAGCATTTGCCGTTGCTGGAGTCGTAGATTCTTCCTCCGACGACTCGAACGCCAGGGTTCGCTTTGCGCTTGGAGGGTTTCACGGCATCCAAAGCCATAGCTAGTAGTAAAACCCTAGAAAGAAGCTGAGAGATATGTAAATCGAAAGAGAGAGACTTTTCAATTGGGTTTGTCGAGTGTTCTCCAGAATCACAGGAGAGATCAATTTAGGAGAAACGAACACAGATTGTGGAGAGGGAAAACAAACGAAAATAGCTTTCGAAATTTTGAGAGAGAGAGAGACTTTTCAATTGGGTTTGTCGAGTGTTCTCCAGAATCACAGGAGAGATCAATTTAGGAGAAACGAACACAGATTGTGGAGAGGGAAAACAAACGAAAATAGCTTTCGAAATTTTTAGAGAGAGAGGGAAACGAAATGTTGAGGAGGGAGAAATATTGGCGCTTGTTATTTTTTTTCATTTGCAGGTCCCAATGTTTGGAGGTCTGCGAGAGCATCTCCAATTGTAAAGTTTTCAATTAAATATCTCCAAAAATTATAAAAGAAAAGTAAGAAAAAGAAGCAACTTTTTTTTGGAGAGTATCTCGTATAAGAACTCTTAAGATGTTTTTTTTTTTACTGAATTTTATTCATACCATTATCCAATCTGAGATACATTGTTAGTGGAATACAAAGCTGGCAGGTACAACACCTCCAGAGATAAAAGCTCCTAAATTGGAGAGACAAGGAACACAAACATAGATGGAGGCCAAAAAAAGAAGTCGTTTCTTCTTTCCTTAGCTTGAAACAACAATCCAGGAAACATATAATCGTAATGGATTGAGTGTGAGAGCTAGTGTAATTGAGATCAAGAATTCGAAAGAGCTTAGTGTAATTGAGATCAAGAATTCGAGCTAGTTCATTGCTAGTTCATACCAATGCAGGTGAGAATAGATGCTTCTCGCATTGGAAAATGAGATGAATAACAGGTAAACAATCATCTTGTTCGGAGAGATTCGGAGAAGAATAGAGGTTTATATCATTTGTCTAAGGTTGTTTTAGCTTTTGCCTTTCGGACTGAGTGTAGTTGAACATTTTCTGAAGTACTATCATCGTCATTTCATCAGCAACTTTTTGTCAACCATCTTTACAGTGTGCAAATACTCCTTTTTTTCTTTTGCCAAAGTTTGGATATATCTTTTGGTTCTTATTCATCATTCATTTTTTTTTTACAACATTCATCATTCATTTATCATCTTATTTCAACGGTAACAATGGTTCAGGTAAAACTGATATACAAGACGCAACATGGGATAATCCTGTAGAATAACTACACTAGACAATGAAAAGCAAATCATTAACTTTGAACAAGCTTAAAGACTCCCACTGCGAGAGATATATGAAACCGCAACTGATGTAAGACAAACAACTCATCCTCCTGTTTCCTTCGTAGCTATGAAACTAGCCGTTTTGGAGGCCTCCTTTCTCATCTCACTCCAATTCTTTGAGAAAATCAACGTTGTCCACAAACACCTGTAAATAGCCCAAAAGGTTAGCAACTCAAACACAAATAGTCAGAGCTCTTTCCATGGAAAGGATGAACCTCTCTCTCTCTCTCTCTCTCTCAGCGCAAAAATCTTACCGACTTCCAACCATCAGGATCCAAACACGCGGTGATCTTCGTGTTTATACCTGGCAAGGGACCAGGTTCCCTCGTGATTTTCCCACCAAAGAGTTTCACAGCCTCTGCGGTTTTGTACACGTCATCCGTCCCTATTGCAATCTGACCATATATTTTTTTTTACAAGTTGGAACTTGAAACTATAGCGTCCCCTCTACGTAGAGATTTCTACGCACGGAAATGTCAAAATATTTTTACCTGAGCATAAGCATTTCCTTTATCATATTCAGTGACACCATAGTTATATGTCAGCTCTAGGACTGCAGATTTATCTTCTGGGCCATATCCCATCATGGCTATTGTGTACTGCAAACAATCACTTATGGTAAGCAAGTTAATACAAATAAACCAACCACACCAATCAAACAAACAATATTAGCAGGACTTGCAGGTGAAAACTGAACATAAGAACAGTACATATAGATATTGAAGTTTACGGTCACACAGGTAAGAATCCGATTCATGGGCATGGCAAGTTTACCTTGTACTCTGGGTTGTCTCTTGTGCGCAGAAGTTCCATTCCAAAAGCCTATAAAGAAAGCAGGAAGCACATATGATCAGAAGATAACAATGCATTCTGATAAAAGAAAGAAACAACGAAAATATCTCAGATAAAACACATATTGTTCAGGCTAGTAAGCTCTCTCATCCCACAAGGATTTCATAGGACTTAACCTTCTCATAGAATTTGATGGACCTGTCGAGATCACCAACACGGAGCATAACTTGGCAAAAGGGTTCTGGTGTAGGACCTCTTTCCAAGAGTTCAAATTTGTAACCATCAGGATCTTCAATGAATGCGATAACAGTTTTGCCACCTTTGACAGCACCAGGCTCCCTTGTTACTTTGCCCCCTTTCGCTTTTATAAGTTCCACAGTTTTCGCCACCTTTTTGGAACAGAAAGAGAGTTCAAATCATAGAAACAAGACACATGAAGGGAAAACACCCTAAAACAAGAAGGCTCACATCGTCGACAGCAATACCAAAGTGACCAAAACCAGCCCCAATGTCATACTTGTCAACTCCATAATCTGGAAATAAAAGAACACTTAAACATAAACCAACCACACCAATCAAACAAACAATATTAGCAGGACTTGCAGGTGAAAACTGAACATAAGAACAGTACATATAGATATTGAAGTTCACGGTCACACAGGTAAGAATCCGATTCATGGGCATGGCAAGTTTACCTTGTACTCTGGGTTGTCTCTTGTGCGCAGAAGTTCCATTCAAAAGCCTATAAAGAAAGCAGGAAGCACATATGATCAGAAGATAACAATGCATTCTGATAAAAGAAAGAAACAACGAAAATATCTCAGATAAAACACATATTGTTCAGGCTAGTAAGCTCTCTCATCCCACAAGGATTTCATAGGACTTAACCTTCTCATAGAATTTGATGGACCTGTCGAGATCACCAACACGGAGCATAACTTGGCAAAGGGTTCTGGTGTAGGACCTCTTTCAAGAGTTCAAATTTGTAACCATCAGGATCTTCAATGAATGCGATAACAGTTTGCCACCTTTGACAGCACCAGGCTCCCTTGTTACTTTGCCCCTTTCGCTTTTATAAGTTCCACAGTTTTCGCCACCTTTTGGAACAGAAAGAGAGTTCAAATCATAGAAACAAGACACATGAAGGAAAACACCCTAAAACAAGAAGGCTCACATCGTCGACAGCAATACCAAAGTGACCAAAACCAGCCCCAATGTCATACTTGTCAACTCCATAATCTGGAAATAAAAGAACACTTAAACATAAACCAACCACACCAATCAAACAAACAATATTAGCAGGACTTGCAGGTGAAAACTGAACATAAGAACAGTACATATAGATATTGAAGTTTACGGTCACACAGGTAAGAATCCGATTCATGGGCATGGCAAGTTTACCTTGTACTCTGGGTTGTCTCTTGTGCGCAGAAGTTCCATTCAAAAGCCTATAAAGAAAGCAGGAAGCACATATGATCAGAAGATAACAATGCATTCTGATAAAAGAAAGAAACAACGAAAATATCTCAGATAAAACACATATTGTTCAGGCTAGTAAGCTCTCTCATCCCACAAGGATTTCATAGGACTTAACCTTCTCATAGAATTTGATGGACCTGTCGAGATCACCAACACGGAGCATAACTTGGCAAAAGGGTTCTGGTGTAGGACCTCTTTCCAAGAGTTCAAATTTGTAACCATCAGGATCTTCAATGAATGCGATAACAGTTTTGCCACCTTTGACAGCACCAGGCTCCCTTGTTACTTTGCCCCCTTTCGCTTTTATAAGTTCCACAGTTTTCGCCACCTTTTTGGAACAGAAAGAGAGTTCAAATCATAGAAACAAGACACATGAAGGGAAAACACCCTAAAACAAGAAGGCTCACATCGTCGACAGCAATACCAAAGTGACCAAAACCAGCCCCAATGTCATACTTGTCAACTCCATAATCTGGAAATAAAAGAACACTTAAACATAAACCAACCACAAAACTAAATGAACTACAGTGCTTTGAAGAGCTTGATACACTTACTATAAGTGAGCTCAATGACAAAGTGTGAATCTTCAGGACCATAACCAAGAAAAGCATTTGTATACTTCTCTTCCGGTATATCACGCTTGCGTAGAAGCTTCATTCCAAGACACTCGGTATAGAACCTGCAGCAATTTGATTTGGCTTCAGTCAATCTCAATGCTTTGCTAGCTACTTACCAAATACATGTTCACAAGAAAATCAGCTTACTTTATAGTCCGGTCCATATCTCCAACACGGTAAACGACATGAAGCATTCTTCTGTTATCATCTTTCACCCACTTGAGAAGATCCTCTTCAGCAGCAGCTGCCGTGCTCGCTTGAGCCGCGTTTCCAGATTCAGCTACTCCTAAGCACCTTACGCTTCTACTCAAAGTCAAAAGCTTTGACTGAGAAACATCTGTAAACATAAACAAGAACGATCAGCAGCCACTGAAAGTCCATCAAGATGACTAACAAAAGATATAACTAATCAATTGAAACAAATGATCAATTCGATTCCATATATTTAATGATTGACGATGAATCTAAGGGTGGAGGATGATTACGGGAGAAAGAAAGGGAGGTGCGAGAGAGATTCCGGGAGACGGGGAAGCGAGGAGATGCAGAGAAGCAGCCCAGGGAAGGTCGGATGGTGGACGCCATTGAAACTATCCTCATATCACAGTCTCCTGGAGTCTGTGATTCTGAACCAACCAAGCGGTAGTGACTTTCCTCCGTCGAGTGAAGCCAACGGTGAAGATAAAGCTCTATCCCGTTTCTTTTTTGTTTTTGTTTTTATTTCTTTTATTTTTGTGTCGATTTATATAAAAATAGAATAAAATAAAAATAGAATAAAATAAAAATAGAATAAAATAAAAATAGAATAAAATAAAAATAGAATAAAATAAAAATAGAATAAAATAAAAATAGAATAAAACGGAGCAGGTTTATCAATCAATTTTTAGCATATGTACTTTTCTTTGATTATGTTAGTACATAATTAAATAATATTTTATCAGAAAATATAATTGGACGATGCTCATGAATCACGACGATATCTAGATCCAAAACTCTAATTAATCAGATTATGACACACATAATATAGTGGCCAAATATCCAAAAGACCTAAAATGTTTTTAACCAAAAACACTTAGGAAAAATTTGATCAAGAGATATTTCATTAAAAATATAATAGACAATTATAGTTTTACTCTATAAATAGAATAAAATAAAAATAGAATAAAACGGAGCAGGTTTATCAATCAATTTTTAGCATATGTACTTTTCTTTGATTATGTTAGTACATAATTAATAATATTTTATCAGAAAATATAATTGGACGATGCTCATGAATCACGACGATATCTAGATCCAAAACTCTAATTAATCAGATTATGACACACATAATATAGTGGCCAAATATCCAAAAGACCTAAAATGTTTTTAACCAAAAACACTTAGGAAAAATTTGATCAAGAGATAATATATCAGATAAAACACATTGTTCAGTTCAGGCTAGCAAGCTCTCCTATCGCACAAGGATTTCATAGGACTCAACCTTCTCATAGAATTTGATGGACCTGTCAAGATCACCAACACGGAGCATAACTTGGCAAAGAGGTTCTGGTGTAGGACCTCTCTCCAAGAGTTCAAATTTGTAACCATCAGGATCTTCAATGAATGCGATAACAGTTTTACCACCTTTGACAGCACCAGGCTCCCTTGTTACTTTGCCCCCTTTCGCTTTTATAAGTTCTACCGTTTTCGCCACCTTTTTGGAAAGAAAAAAAAAAGAAAGTTCAATTCTTAGAAAAAGACACACAAAACAAGAAGGCAAAACACATTAAAACAAGAAGGCTCACATCGTCGACAGCAATACCAAAGTGACCAAAACCTGCTCCAATGTCATACTTGTCAACTCCATAATCTGGAAATAAAACAACACTTAACACATAAGCCAACCATAAAGCTAAACAAAGTACATCACTTTGGAGCTTGACACACTTACTATAAGTGAGCTCAATGACAAAATGTGAATCTTCGGGACCATAACCAAGAAAAGCATTTGTATACTTCTCTTCTGGTATATCACGCTTGCGTAGAAGCTTCATTCCAAGACATTCCGTATAGAACCTGCACCAATTAGATTTGGCTTCAGTCAATCTCAATGCTTTGCTAGCTACTTACCAAATACATGTTCACAAGAAAATCAGCTTACTTTATGGTCCGGTCTAAATCGCCAACACGGTAAACGACGTGAAGCATTCTCCTGTTATCATCTTTGACCCACTTGAGAAGATCCTCTTCAGTAGCGGCCGTGCTTGCGTTTCCAGATTCAGCTACTCCTAAGCAGCTTACGCTTCTTCTCAAAGTCAAAAGCTTTGACTGAGTAACATCTGTAAACATAAACAAGAACGATCAGCAGCCACTGAAAGTCCATCAAGATGACTAACAAAAGATATAACTAATCAATTGAAACAAATGATCAATTCGATTCCATATATTTAATGATTGACGATGAATCTAAGGGTGGAGGATGATTACGGGAGAAAGAAAGGGAGGTGCGAGAGAGATTCCGGGAGACGGGGAAGCGAGGAGATGCAGAGAAGCAGCCCAGGGAAGGTCGGATGGTGGACGCCATTGAAACTATCCTCATATCACAGTCTCCTGGAGTCTGTGATTCTGAACCAACCAAGCGGTAGTGACTTTCCTCCGTCGAGTGAAGCCAACGGTGAAGATAAAGCTCTATCCCGTTTCTTTTTTGTTTTTTGTTTTTTTATTTCTTTTATTTTTGTGTCGATTTATATAAAAATAGAATAAAACGGAGCAGGTTTATCAATCAATTTTTAGCATATGTACTTTTCTTTGATTATGTTAGTACATAATTAATAATATTTTATCAGAAAATATAATTGGACGATGCTCATGAATCACGACGATATCTAGATCCAAAACTCTAATTAATCAGATTATGACACACATAATATAGTGGCCAAATATCCAAAAAAGACCTAAAATGTTTTTTAACCAAAAAAACACTTAGGAAAAATTTGATCAAGAGATATTTCATTAAAAATATAATAGACAATTATAGTTTTACTCTATAAATAGAATAAAATAAAAATAGAATAAAAATATTTAGATAAATAATAGAAAATTTTGGAAGTTTTTATTTTAAAAAATCTTTATATTTTTGAAATGTAAAAATTCCCTTTAAAAAATATTTTAAAAATTATTATTTTAAATTTTAAATCTTAAACTCTATCTTTAAATCTAAGTTTTAAATTTAAATCATTTAAAGGTTTTATTATATATAGATTGATAGTTTATAGTAAGGGCTTAGCTAATTTAGCTGATGTAAATATTTGTGAATGATGGCAACTGTTGATATTATACAATAATCACAAAAAAATGCTGTAAATTATTTTTTTGTATCGCTATAAAACTTTTAAAATCAAAAGGTAGTTGCAAGTAGCGTTTGTAAACAGTTGTAGATAGGTAAATAATAATTATTTTTAAAATTTTATTTAAATATAAAATTTAAAAAAACTAAATTATTATATGTATATATATATATATATATATATATATATATATATATATATATATATATATATATATATATATATATATATATATATATATATATATATATATATATATATATATATATATATATCACATAAAATAGATAAATTTCTTAGGACAATCAAAATTAATCATTGTAATAATTTCTAAAAGTTGGCAAAGAATTTTAAAATATTTATACTATTATTTTAAAATTAATTTATCGTTCTCACATTAAAATTTAAAACAAATTAATTTATCGTTCTCACATTAAAATTTAAAACAAATTAATTTATCGTTCTCACATTAAAATTTAAAACAAATTAATTTATCGTTCTCACATTATCTAAAAAGATTATATATTATGTTATCCAAAATATTTTAAAACAAATATAGATCCTTGTATATATTTTTATGTATATATGAATATTTTTAAGTTTATTTCATTAGTAAAATATATTTTATTGATAGTTTTTCATAATAAGGTGTTAATAAAATTTTAGTTTAAATTTAATTTTTGCTAAATAAAATAAATAGAAAAGTAAATATTTATAAAACATAAACATAGATATTTTATATATAAAGAAATTTTAGTTATCTTTTGTAAATTTTCTCAAAAAACCACAAGTAAAAAGGAAAAATATATAAACTTTTTACTATATATGTATATATGAATATTTTTAAGTTTATTTCGTAGTAAAATATATTTTATTGATAGTTTTTCATAATAAGGTGTTAATAAAATTTTAGTTTAAATTTAATTTTTTGAAATAAAATAAATAGAAAAGTAAATATTTATAAAACATAAACATAGATATTTTATATATAAAGAAATTTTAGTTATCTTTTGTAAATTTTCTCAAAAAACCACAAGTAAAAAGGAAAAATATATAAACTTTTTACTATATATGTATATATGAATATTTTTAAGTTTATTTTACATTAGTAAAATATATTTTATTGATAGTTTTTCATAATAAGGTGTTAATAAAATTTTAGTTTAAATTTAATTTTTGTAAATAAAATAAATAGAAAAGTAAATATTTATAAAACATAAACATAGATATTTTATATATAAAG